>VYZT01046155.1:80539-159688 GCA_013400735.1 Pomatostomus ruficeps
GGAAGGAAGGAAGGGAGGAAAGTCAGTCCACACATGGGCTTTGTGAGCGTATCTCTTTATCGATGAGTTTTCCCTACCCTGGAAATTTGCTTTCCATGCAAATTAGATACCATGTGCAGTTCATTGTTCCTGAACTTTCTGGAAATGGGTCCGAGGGCTTTGGGGTCTTTGCTGGTCTTGCTTCCTCCCTCCTGCTGGCCTTTGCTTAACAGTCAGTGGCCACTTTCTGACCTCATTCTGTGCTTGCACGGTGCTGTGCTGGGCTTATCTCCAGGAGCCGAAGCAAGGATGTTGGTCCCACAAAGTGCTGCCCTGCCTCCATCTGGCCCCTTCTCCAGCCACATCCTGTTGTTTTTCACAGCCTGTTATTACCAGCAATCCTGAATCCAGAGTAGGACTCGATCTCAGCAATGCCTTTATCATGGAATCATGGAATCATTAAGGTAAGGAAAGACCTCTAAGATCATGGATTCCAACCACGGTGGCTAAGAAGGGGGAATACTTGACTGTGGAGCAATGAAATACACTTCTCTTAAGGGAGGAAAAAGGTATTTTGGGTTTATGATCTCCCTTTGTGTCAGGTTGAAGGACTTGTTTTGTGTCAGTTACAGAGAGCATTTATCTCTCCCAATTTTTAGCTCAGTATCATGACCATGGTTTCACTGCAGATAAGTGATAACCAACTCCCTAAACGAACGTAGCAGCACCCTGAAGGTGCAGTTGTCTTTCAGGTAATTAACTAAACTTTGTCTTTTAGTGGTATTTTCTTCGGTTTGATTTCTTGACCTAACTTCACTCAGTGATGGAAGAAGCCATTGCCTACAGATAACCAGCTACAACATCTACTGAGTATTCTTCTGTGGATATTCATTTGAAAATGGCTCTCTGGGTTATTCTTGCTCATTATATCAAGAAAACAAAGGTAAAAAAAATGGACAACTGACACAGCAGATTAGACTGTGCAAGATGCTGAACTTTGAATTTCAACCTGGAGGAGACTAAAACTTGATCACCACCTGCTACAACTCACGTTGTCATTCCTTGGAGACTGGAAATCAAGGGAGCATTTTGATCTGTGTATATCACCCACTTCTGAAATAGCTGGAGTTGTGGGCTGTGTTGACAACCACAGCTCTCCCGATGAACCTCTCTTGAACACCTACAGATGGAACAAACGCCCCTTCAGAGACCCAGGCAAGGAAAAAATCCCACTCTGCCTTGACAGACAGGTGGTTGTATGGGGATACAAACCTTGGTTTGAAGAGCAGGCAGTGCATCAGTGCTGCGGGTTCACTTTGGGAGGGTTGGGTAGCCAAAATGCCCCATCTACCCTCTGGCACAGAAGCCACCCTGTGTTCAAGAGGTGTTTGTGGTTCATTTTCTGCTGCTCAGTGCAGCTCTTTGTGAGCTTGCTAGCGTTTAGTAAGAGATAACAGATTAAGCCAAGTGCAGGGATAATGAAATATAAATTAGTAGGTTTGCCAGCCTTTATCCACAGCACTGTCAGAGTGTATTATCTGGTATATCTAGTTCAGAGCAGTCAGTTAAATTTCCCCTTATCAGAAACTGAGTGTGAAGTGTGGTAATGTTGCTAAGTGCAGAACAAAAATCTCTCTTTTTTTGCATCCCATGACTGCTCCAGGCAACATTCTTGGAAACCTCTGAGTAGGAAGGAAAAGAAGACCCTGAGATATATACACTGTGACAAGCCAGGAGGCTAAGCTCCACCGGTAAACCGTCCTGTGAGCGGCAGTCGCCTGTGGCTGTGACATTACCACACTTTGCTCAGCTTCAGAAAGGGAAATTTAACTGACGACTGCTATGAACTGAAGCCACAGCCTAAACCAGATAATACACCCTGACAATACTGTCAGGCAAAAAAGGCTGTGTTCCCATTGATTTCATCGCATTGGAGACATATTACCCAGGGCTGTGTGTGTTTGAGGGTATATGTGAACACTGTGGGAATATCAAAGGGAAAGACACACTGATTTGGGCAGAAACGGGCCTCACAGAGATAAATCCCCGAAGTGCACTGACTGAAATATATATTATTTGGAGAATGGGGTATGGCAAAGATATTGATTGTAATTATAACTTAATCCTCAATGTGCATCTGATATACCCTGCTGGGTTTGTTTAAAGGAGAGAAGAGCAGGGGAAAATCACATTTCTTGCATCTCTGGCTTGTTTCTGAAGGATTGGAAGTCCAGTTTGTCAGCATTTTCAGATGGATACAAACATCAATAACAGACAAAACTCTGAAGGTTCAGAGCTTGGGTTTAGCTCAGAGAGGATCCCTGCTTCTCTAATCTCTTGGGCCTGGGACTGTAGATGTTCAATAAACATGTGTTGGGAACAAATTATAAAGGTGGGACATCTAGAGCCACAATGTATATTCTAAAAAATTTAAGAAGTGTTTTGAAACAAAAAGGGTTCTCGAACTTTAGAACACAAGACAGCTCAGAATGACAGACCAGCCTCTAAGTACTTGGCTTTCAAGGAAGTGTTTCTGAAGTTGGAAAGAAAAGCTTGTGCTCAACTCCCTTCTTTACACTAACATTTGTTAACCTTTGTGTAGTTCTTGTCCCCTCACAAACATAGACCTCAATATGTGTAAAAAAGTGCTACTTCTTAAATTTACATTCTTTTCATGACATCCACATTTTGCTTAGCTTAAGAAGCACGAGAAAATTTCTCATAATCTCTTTCCTCTGACTTCTTGCTCATTTATACTCCAAAGCTTTGGAGTATAAACGAGTAAAGAAAGACGAAAATAAGTGGTTCAAACTTTAACATAAACTGTTCTGTCATAAAAGTATCAAGGCTTCCAGGTGATCAGGATTTACTCTTCGTGGAACCTCAGTCTACAGATCTGTTGGACTGCTGGTGTGAAATTTTCCTTGAGAACTTGGTGAGTAACTTCTGAGTCTTAGAATGCAAAGCTTTCTCTGTTTGCAGTGATGAGCACATCCAGATCCCCTCCTTCTGCCACAACATGTATTGCAAAATTGGAATGAGCTTGCCATGAACATCTGAGTTGCTCCAAGGACTACCAGAAGAAAGGGAACAAATCTCATGGGTTTTAATTTATGCCTAAAAATGTCAGGTATCCTTTGGAAAAAGGAGGGGAAGGAGGGAAGTTATTGATAAAACAAGTTATTATTTTTTGCACCTTTTATAATGAAAGTGTAAAGCAGGAAAAAATGGATCCTATCTTCATGTAAAAGATGCATTTGGAACCTTTGCAATTAACTCACTTCTCATTTCTCTGCCATGCTCTCTAGGTTCACACACTGTCTTTTTCTCATTCTTAAGAATTCAACAGCTTCAACCCCAGCACTCGGCAAAAGCCATAAATTAGAAGCCGAGATGAACTGATGTTTCATTTGAAATGTTTCATGCTGGTTTGCAGCTTCCAAATTAGCATGAAACAGCACCAGAGGAAACAGAGGGATTCTCCTGCATTGTACAAAGAGCTATGTGAACTTTTGAAATACTGAGATCTCATTACTGACAACATTTTGACCTCGGAGTTTTCATGTGCTGACCTGGAGGCTGCCTTTGGAAGTAGAAATGCAGATTCCCCATTCAGCATGACTGCATGGGTTTATCAAGCCAGATGATTTTTTTTCAAATGCAAAGCAACAGTATGCGGCTCCCAAAGATGAGGAAAAGTAATTAAAAATGATAGATATGAAAGAAGGATGAATAAACGATCAGCTAGGAAAAAGGCAGACAGAATGCAGTCCTTTCTGGGGTGCTTTTGGTAAGCTTTTATGTTTTGTTGCTAAGCCTGTTGAATCCCATCCAGAGATCTGGGATTAAAAGCTCTGCAGAGGCTTAAAGTACCAAACAGAAAGCAGGGAAAGAGCAAGAGCTACTCGTCTTCTGAAGCTCCCTCTTGTTACTCCTGTGACCCAGTTTTATTGGCAATGCTACTCAGCAGCAAAAAGGAAAAACAGATCTGAGATAAGGTAATAGAACAAATACTAAGGAAACATTTTCTGTTTAGTTGGAAAGGAAACCAAGTAAAACATTCTGCTCCCACAGAAGCCAAAAAGAGTCAGTGTTAATGTCAACAGACCCAGAAGTTCACTGCAATACAAAACCTTCCCAAAATTTGGAGTAATTATTTTAGAAGACATTCTAAGTCAAAACTTGGGGAACAGCACTGCAGTCCCACTTTATGGGTCGCAGGAACAAGGACCTAAGGGGTGTCCCTGCCCATGGCAGGGGTTTGGAAATAAGTGATCTTTAAGGTCCTTTTCAGACCAAACCATTCTATGATTCCATTACTAAGTAGCTTGCAAAGTTTCTCAGGGCTCCAGAGAATTATATTTCTTTCCAAAGAAAGTCTGGAGACAAACCTTTATTGAGTCCCACCATATAAGAGAAGGTAGGTTGCACCAGCTAAAAATCTGGCCAGTTGGTCACATTTTTCCAACCTCTCCTTCATTCAGTTTTAATGTCATGGAATGAATTTAGGAATTCTATAGGGGTTGGACAAGTGTAGAACCCCTCAGGTAATGGGAGCAGGAAAGAACCTTCTTTGCAGGGCAAGAATGAAGTCCCTGTCAGCACAGCAACAGGTCACTTCAGACTTGGCATTCAATGCAGGTTTTTAGCTGCTTTGCACTCTGTATGAGCCTTGTGAGCTCAACACTTATCACTGATCCCCCTGTTCCTTTGTGGGATTGTTGTATTCTATTGCAACAAAATAATGCTGCAAGCTATTTCTTCTCTCAGTGTCATTTTCATTCCAGATTGCTCCATGCTGGAAATTAGCTGGATGGTGTTGTTTAAACTGTTTTTAAAACACAGAGTGTAAAAACCTCACCTCCAGACTCCGCAAGACTTCCCTAACCGACTATGACTGAATGGAAAATTCTGCCGCTCTGATTAAACTTATATGTAGAGGTGAATAAAATATAAAAGAGGTCTTGAGCATCATCTTTTATTTAGAGTCTTGTCCGATAAGTATGATCATACTTTTAAGGATCACAGTATATTTTTAGACACCTTGTAAAGCACTCAAGCTTTTGCTTAGAGTACTAAGAGTGTATGGTTTAATAAGCCAGTTGACAGAACATTAGTGACATCAAAGCCACGGAAAAAACTCTGTTTGCTTGCTCTTGCTTTCATCTGACTTTAAAATACAGTGCAATCGACAGGATTAGGAGAGAAAAGCACACATACACATGCAAACCAAGTGCATTTGATGAACACTGCGTGATGAACTGTTTGAAAATAATGATTATTTTCAGGAAACTGAGATATTCTTCTCCTTCTAAATGCACATCAGATTTTATGCAAGCCCACTGTCTCAATCTGCTCGTGTGTTGCAATTTATCAAGGGGTTTCTCGGGGATACCAGATTGATGCCATCTGGGTATTGTGTAGACAGGAAAAGTACACGATGCTTCGCCTCCTTTCTGCTGTTAACCCCCAGTTTGTCAGGTTTGCTCTTGAAGACAGAGACTATTCAAGTTTCTATGTCTAATGTCAGGCTAGAGCCCCAGGAGAGGTGGTAGGTGGTTATATCCATCAGGTCACATCTGACATAAACACCACACATGGGACACATCTCGCCCAAATAAAAATGTCCACAGAGCTGGTTTCCCGCAGTACTCAGCAAAGCCAACACAGAGGAAGGGGAATTTCAGCAAATAATTCATCTGACCTTCTGAGATATTTATTTCAAATGAGCTGCAGGGATTCCTAAAAATGCTTCTTCTCCCCCCTTCATTTTTTCCTTTCTCCTTTCTTCCTGCAGGGAGTTAGAGCATGTGGTTACAGATCTCTGCATTGAACACAATGAAAGATACATTATACAAATTTGGTTGCATTTTTACTCGATAATTGAACTTTTCACAGATCTGATTATCCCCAGAACCATCTCGTGTCAGATAACAAGACATGGTTTTGGTTAGACTTTTCACTCATCAGAGAAGATCCCATAGTACAAAGAGAAGTCAATTGAAAGAAAATCACAACCAGCAAGCCCCAAACCACTCCTGGGTGCAGAGATATTGAAATACCACCTACTTTGCACATTACCACCTCCAACTGGCTGTCTAAAATGATGCATTAAAGAGGAAGGTTTGCTCTCAGAAGATCAGTGGGAATATGAATTTACCAAAAATATTATCGCTTGGTTAATTTTGTTAGTCACTTCAGTGATAATCTAGTTGTACAAAACCTCTCAGAGGCTGCAGTTTTGTACCTTCGCCCTTTGGTTCTGCAAAGTATGGGGAGAGAAATTTTGTCTTTTAGATATGGAAATTCATGTATGATTGCTTGATAAGAAGGTACAACTCAGGAATGATACCATACCATCCCCCTAAGCATGTAAATTACAGACACCGCTGGTACCAAATATCAACCTTTTAGAGCTACTCCTCTCAACAGCAGTACTGTGCCCATTATTTGACTTCACCTTGGACTGGAAAAAATGTGATTTAAAAGTTGTTATTTGACTTATTTATAAAATACCATCTGGTCATTATCATATGCCCAGAGAAGCTGTGGCTGCCCCATCCCTGGAAGTGTTCAAGGCCAGGTTGGACAGGGCTTGGAGCAATCTGGGATAGTAGAACCAATGGCAGGTGAGATGTTCTTTAGGGTTCCTTCCAACCCAAACCATTCCTTGACCCTGTGATTGTTCAAGCTTAATCTGCAGGCCTTGAGACCTGTTGTTAATGGGAGAACAATGTCTTTGAACAGGAGAGCATTTGCAGTTTACACATTGTGTAACATCTCTGGTTTTCCAATACTTTACACAAAGTGGTGGAACAGTAGGATTTCCTAATTCACCGGGAAGCCAAATGCTCATATCCATGTTACTTTCCATATAAAACACTTAGAATACACTCAGCTGTGAATGTAAAGCTGAAGCTGAACAGTGAATTCTCCTTAAGGCCTGATTTTCCAGGCAGTATTTTGCCTATGGAGATGTTTCAGCATTAATTTTGATCATATTCTCTTTCACACCCTCTATCTAAGGTACTAAAAAGGGAATTCACAGGAATTCGTAAGGTGCCATAAGCAATGTTCTCAGAAGTGTAAAAGAAATGAATACGATAATAGCTTTCAAACTAAGTTCTCCTCAATGTGTTTAGTTCACTGGGTGTTAAAGAACATTTAGTAACAGTTTAAACGAGTCAAATGAGGATGCAATCAGAATTCATCAGGTAAGGCACTACCCAAACTGAACGTTAGACCCTCTTTGTGCGTGCTCTAAAGGTGTCTCTCCCTTCCTGACCTGTTCAGATGAAAGCTGACTGGCTCCTTTAAAGCACATTTTTCAGGGACATTAATCAGAGTGCTGGAAAAAAAGAAATTTTTTTTTCTTTTTAAGCCTAGTGCTTAATATCTCAGCCCACTCTGCACAATGGGAGCTGTCAGGCTTCTGTTGGAAGTTTCTTTCTCAGCAGGGGCTGCACAATGGGCATGTCCACCTCTGGAAGTAAATCCTATTCTGTCTGGTATTAATAGGTTTGTGCCACTCGGAGGTGGATTACAGCACATGTTTCTCATCCTCTCAGTTCTAGGTGTGGGAGGTCGGGATCTGTAGGAAAAGTCATGAGATGGTTGCAAAGTTTTCACTTGTTTCATCACTCATCCTCGAGATATATTACATAAATTAGATTTAGCTTGGATATTAGGAAGAAATGCTTCCCTGTGAGGGTGGGGAGGCCCTGGCACAGGGTGCCCAGAGAAGCTGTGGCTGCCCCTGGATCCCTGGAAGTGTCCAAGGCCAGGCTGGACGGGGCTTGGAGCAGCCTGGGATAGTGGAAGGTGTCCCTGCCCATGGCAGCGGGTTGCAACCAGATGACCTTTAATGTTCCTTCCAATCCAAACCATTTTGGTTTGATTCCCTGTATCAGCTCCATGTGGAAAATTACCATTGCATTTCACTGGGGAAAAAAAAGAAATTTTCTCAGAAATTCTTAAGTGCTTCAAATTGAACAATGAATTTTCTTTCCTGCATGGGATTGAATATATTCTTCCATGGGAGATTAGCTGTTCTATATGCTGATCCATATGTTTTCTGTGTGATTTCTATTAAATTCCTTGACAGAACATTTCCACGTGTGAATGTTTTTTTGTTACACTCCTACTTAATGCCTGAAGACTGATGCAGACAGAAACGACAGGTGTCTGGACTGTCTTACAAAAGTATCTGAAGAACTTTTTAATTTAAGGCTAGAGACGTTTCTCTATATAACATGTTACTGACAAATAACTCCCTTCAATAATAGCAAACAGGACAGATTTACTGATCAGTCTAATTTACTTGAATATTTTGCAGAAACACATTTTATAAATATATTTATTTGAATATGGTGCCCACACACAGGGCATGAAATGAGATGAAAGGATAGCAAAATGTGGGATATGAAACTGGAATTTTAAGCACCGTGAATGGATGATGGTGCAAGTACTCTTGTTTCTTTCTTTTTTCACCACATGGAGACATCACCATTTCGAATCACGTGCTGGAGGTTTCACCTGGCACATGTGATCAGTCAGGGCTGGAGAGAGTCATCCGGAACCATGTGAGGTGGCCTGTTCACTGTTATTGATATAGAAACACATTATCCCTCCTAATCTCTGCCAGGGCTGCCCAGTCTGACCGAGGATCTGCAGCCAAGGTTCACATGACACAGGAGGTCTTGGAGCTTTGGAGGTCCTGTGTTGCTGCTGCCCGTGATACTGAACAAACTGAGGCAGAACATGAGTTGGGGCATTCAGATGGGAGCCTCTTATTCAAGGAATACATTTCAGGAACGAGACAATACATAAAGAGTCATAGAATTGTTTGGTTTGGAAAAGACCTCTAAGATCATCAAGTCCAATCATTAACCCAGCACTGCCATGTCCATCACTAATCCATGTCCCCAAGTGCCACATCCACATGACTTTCAAATCCCTCCAGGGGTGGTGACTCCAACACTGGTTTGGGCAGCCTGTTCCAGTGCATGACCTTCTTTTCTGTGAAGAAAATTTTCCTGATATCCAATCTAAACCTCCCCTGGAGCAACTTGAGGCCATTTCCTCTGATCCTGTTGCTTGTTCCTTGGGAGGAGACCCTGACCCACCTGGCTTCACCCTCCTGTCAGGGAGTTGTGCAGAGCCAGAAGGTCTCCCCTGAGCCTCCTTTTCTCCAGGCTGAGCACCCCCAGCTCCCTCAGCTGCTCCTCACCAGACTTGTGCTCCAGACCCTTCCCCAGCTCTGTTCCTTTCTCTGGACACGCTCCAGCCCCTCAATGTCATTGAAAATATGAAAATATCTCAACCTGGTGGGATGAATAGAAGCTCATTATCACTCCAAGAAAACTGACAAGCAATAAATAAAACTGTCAGATGAAATTTGTTTTGATTATTTAAGGTAAGCAATAAAACTGAAGTTCAAGAAGGTTGCTGACATGGGTAGGTGGCATTAATTCTTGACACAGACAGCCTTAGAAGAAATAATTTGAAATATTCATGCAATACATTAGCTACTAAGTCAGTTGTGAAGGGAACACGCCTGCACACTGCAGGATAAAAAATGATGCAAATCTGCAATATGTAAGAGCCATAAAACACAAGGAATGAGCCAGTCAATGTTACAGGAAGAAATGCAATGCCATCACTTGGGAACACATTCTCAGAGTGGACCACCCCAACCATCAGGCAGCGCTTTGCTGTTCTGGACAACCATAATACACCACAATGTGTCAGAGCGTAAATTGACCAAATTTCATCTTAAACCTCAGAGGGACTATAATTCTTGAGGTACCTCTTTTGAAGATAAGCTGAGTAGCTGGAAGGTTCTCTCTGGTTCTAAGGTCTGGCACAGAATGGCCACATTCATATCATGAAACTCTCTTGCTTCCTGGTGTAAGCTGTCCATGGACAATCTCTCTATTAAGAAATGTCCATGACCCCTATTAGCTCTGTGAGCAGAAGGTTCATGGGACAGTGCTGACCAAAGCAGTGCATTCTTTCAACCATACTGATAAATCCCCGTGCTCCTGTGTTGCTAACTCTGTGTTGCTGTAGCCCTGATTTCCTGGGTGGTCCTCTTTTACTTAACAGAGTAGGGATTAAACCCTTCCTTTACACCAGTCTTTTCCTCAGGAAGGACCAGGGTTTTCTTGACTGGCGAGTTATTATGAACAAATGAGCAACATCAGCTCCTTTGGCTCTTCGTATGTGTGCCCAAGCAGAGACCATCATGGGGATTTCTGGGGGGATGAAGGATGAGATCCAAATCCAGACCAGGAACCACGTCCGTACAACTGCTTTGCTCAACTTCCACCTCTGTAGGGTTTCAGGTTTCACCAGTCTTTTCCACGAACTTTCAGGTACTTATTAGATAAAAGGAACTTGGATCTTAACCTTGATGGGTTTCGTTTCTGACCTTAACATCTTGTCTGAAGAGTTTCCTAAGATATATTGTGGATATCAGCGCAAAATTTAGAAAGAAGCATGATACTAAAATATGAGCAAAACAATCCATGGTTTTGCTCTTCTGAGTTTCAGAGTCAGCTAACAAAGGAAACATCAGAACCACCATTACACTTTTATCGTTCATTTATGAAGGACAAACCAAATAAACCTTAAAGACTTCCCTGGAGTTGTAGCCTGGCAGGCAACACCTGTGACCATACCCCAAATATCTGCCCATTGTCTGAGTTTGAAAGCAACACAAACACCTTTGAACATGTAGCAGTTAGTTTAGGGATACGGATGGATAAATACAAAGACACATCTTGGTAATCTTACAGGTCTTCAGGCTTCCTGCAATCCCTTTGCAACCTATTAGTGATCTGTGTACTAATATTAAATAAGCTCCTTTAAAGAATTTTCCCTAGATTGGTTTGAATCAGGAACTCGGAGATTTGAAATAGGTACTGCTTCATTCCAGTTGAAATAAAATTGTGTTTCTGCTGAAAAGTCAGTTCAAGAAAACTGTACGTGTGTTCCTAAACTGCAGTTAGGCTGGGCACTCTGGTGTCATCATCCCAGATGAGATGGATGATCCCGGACAAAATAGTCTTAATATGAAGGAGGAAAACAAGAAAGCAGCCATAGCCTGCTACTCAGCTCTTGGGCAAATACTATCAGTGTTGGGCAGGATTTTAATCACAGAGACCTCTTAATGTCCAAAGGTATTTTCCTCTTGGAGGAAAAGTACAGGTCTTGGCTGGTGTTATCCTGTGGGCAATTCTATTGAACTCAAATGAGAATGAACCAGGTATTTTGGTAAATGAAAACTGTAGTAGTTTGAAATACGTCACTGTGCTTTAAAATTTCCATTTTAATCATAATTTTAAAATGCACATTTTGAGTGCTTTTCTTCTGGTACTCTTACTTTCCAAATAAAAGAATTCTGTATTTATGGGTTATATGTGGCTATTAGAACACAAAATTGAAGGGAAAATTTGGTACTTTCTGGTAACCCATGGAAAATACTAAAATGTCACTAATTTATTTAAATAATTACATAGTTTTACATATATATATTCAGCCTTTTCATTGCCTTGGAAAAGGAGAAATAAAGTCTTATATACTAGGTAGTGACTGACATTTTACTCTCAATTTGTACCAAGTCTGTTTGTGTGGGTATGGGGATTCCAACGAAAATACACAACATCAACAGCACAGAATTGCTCTCATTAGGCAAATATCCCCCTCTCTTGCTCCTGCTTCCAGCTGTTTAAATCAACAATGAAAACTGCACTTGGAACTATGCCAGGTGACTCTGATGAATAAACTGCAGAATTAAAATGAAAAATATTTCCTATAAGCTGAAAGGAGAGGTAATTAAACAAAAAGCTTTGAGAACCACAGAAAGGGTAAATATTTACCTTTGACAAGTTAGTAAGCAGTTCTACACAATTTCAAATTCTAAAATTTATTCAAACCCTGACCAAGCAAATATTTATGTTCTTGTTCAGCTTTACTTGTTTAGATGGCAAAGACAAAGGTGTGTGTGTTCTTATTTTCTCTTGCAGAGTCACTGGTATTAGGAATACATCAGATGATCTGTTGAGCTGTATCCAATAAGGTGTGATTTAAAACATTTTACTTTAAAAATGTTACAATAATTCCCTGTTCTGCTCTTACCTATGTAAGAAGACTGACTTGTTAGCTCATATATATGAGGGCATTAATTTGATTCTGCATATTATTTTTAATTTACTGAAATGATACAATTACGTAATGAAAAATGGTGCTTTTAAAATATTTTTTTAATTTATCCTAGTATCACCTAAAACTGGAATTAAATCAGTTTTTGTAAATAATGCATTTAAAGTGAAATTATCATTCTCAGTTTTCAAATTACCACAGCACAAACAGATGTTTGTTCCAAGTGTTTCTAATTTCTTTCTTGGAATGGGATCTTAGAGCAGAGGCATTAGAGAAACTGCTTTGGTGGGTTTCGGTTTTTTGTGGGTATTTTATTGCTTAGTTCAGTTTCAGGACTGCACTTGATTCTGAGATGCTGTGATAGATTTGAACAAATCTTTTATGTCCATATCTTTGTTTCTGATGCTGGACCAGACATCCAGGCAGGAGTGGGAGCAAGGAGTGCTCGAAATCTCTGACCTCGCTTCAGCAGCCCCTGGGACCCAGCAAGAGGCACTGGGGGATCTCTGACGGGCTAGGGATGACTTCTGTTCCCTTTCCAGAACAAAACTGCCTTCTCCACTATTCCTTCTCCTCCTTTGTCTGTCTTTCTTCACTCCCTGTTCTCTGTCCCTTTTAGAGACTCTCTTTCCCAGTTGCCTGTGTGATCGTGTTCTGTGACTGAGTGATCATAGACAGAAAATAACCAAGTCCACACCCCTCTCTGCACATACAAACACTGCAGACAGGTCCCATAAATCAGTCTGGCTGATTTATTTCTATAAAGGCTATTGATTTCCTCCTTCTCTCCACGAACCAGAAGGTGGCATCTGATTACTGGCTTGTAAATTTGCATCTCTTCTATCTTCACTGCTGCGGTCAACTTCAGTGAATCCTTTTCTTTACCTATCCATCAGTGGGAACACACAAAATTCGTGCCCACCTGCCTATATTCTTCAGTCAAACACACACACACACACACACACACAGAGAAATATAATTGTTAACCAGTTTCTGTTATGACAGTAATCTTTAACCTGGCACTGAACTGTTTTACTTAAGGATCTGAAATCGCTGTGCATTTGTTGACAGGTTCAGCAACCCAACCCAGGAGCTTGACATCACTCCCATTCTCCAAACTGGAAAATGAAAGCAAAAGAGATCCAAAGGTCTCCTTCGGAGGCAGACAGAAGTGTTGTGACAAAGCATGAAATATTTAAATTGTCTTGCTTTCACTCTTGGTCCTTCAGCTACAAGATGGGTTGAACCAGGTGCTCTATTTTATAAAATCATGAAATCTGTAGACTCCTCAAGTGACTAACTTTAGTTTCTATGCATTCAGACCTTGGTGAGCAATTAGTGTTTGGGCCTCAATTCTGATGAAGATGAGCAAACATTCCCAGCACAGCAGATCCATGATGAGTTGTTCCTGTAGACCTGCAAATGTTTGGATCATTTTCACCAAACAGGTGACGCTTTCAAACCCAAAGGTGTTTGGTTCAATCCCCTTGGCACTAAGTGAAGGATAGTTCTTAAACATGATTGCTATAATACTAGAGGGGATTTTTGTGAGAGCAAAAGTATGAATAATTGGCTTTTCTTATGAGAAACAGCTGGGCAGAGGTGCAAAGAGAGCTTTCAGTGAAGTCTGTGAGTTCTCAGTGTAATGACTGTCAAGACCTATATTTTAAAAAAGTTTGGAGGAGTTGTATCACGTTAGTTGCTAAATGTCAGGATTCAGATGTTTGGAACTTTCTGGCCTCAATCATCAGAATTTGTCTGCTGTTGAATGGTGTTTTTCCTGACAGAAAGTGTTGCTGTAATTTTATAGAGCACAGATAAGATCTGCTTGCACAGCTTCAGAGAACAAACCGTGCTCTGGACAGCTGGAAACACTCATGCATGACACACTCCCGTTTCTCCTTAATCCCATAAGCAGAGCTTGGGCCATCAAAGAACATTCAGAAAAATGCATGGAAAACCGGACAATGACACAGGGATTTCTGAGCTTCATGGCAAAGCCAGAAGACCAACCTCCTTCTTCAGGGAAAGAGCAGGAATTACTGGTGTAGGTCGCGAATGTGAGTATTGCAAGGTGACAGGAACACGGTGAAACAGCAGCCAGGACTGGAAGATGGGAACTGACAGGAGGGAGCTGTTCAAAATCAAAAAGAATAGCTTTTAAGGTGATGGGATGCTGATTTATTTAATACAACAGTAAAGAAACAAGAAGGAGTATCTTGGGTGAAAGGGGAGCTGTCTGGGTCAAAGGTACACAGGGGAAGAAGGATGAAAGTGTCATCAGTGCAGTAACTCTTGAAGTCCCTTATAGATTGTCAGGAGAAGCCACATGAATAGAGAGAGGTTTCTGTGACAATTTCATAAACACAGTGCTTCAAATAAACATACATGTGCATATGCCTACAGATAGAATGTATTTTACATTGCAGTGTGGTTATAATTCGTGCAATCTATACATTTCCAAGATTAAATTGTTATTAAGAACTGATCATTAAGATATTCCAGCTCTCAGATGAAAGCTGAAGAACAACCAAAAAAACAAATTGACAATAAGATTCACTTACTCCATTCAGAGCTGGCAGATTTCTCTGACAAATTCAACAAGCAAACCTGTGGCAAATCGGGTTTGGATTAGGTTCTGCCAGATAGCAAGGATGCTGCAGAAAGCAGATCCATTGGAAATGTTATGTACATCCAAGCAAGGAGGACTCACCGAACCTGGGTGGTGGCTGAGGTAAACAATCTGTTCCTCTTCTTGCCTTTGTGTTCAACCCACACTCACAACTTACTCCACTTTTTTTCCTGACTGCATTTGAATCTTTTTGCACTGTTTTAATTTCTTTTCTAGTTCTCACTTGGTTTGATTTTACAATTCTGCTTTCACTTTCTATGAGGCATTCTTTTCCATTGTGCAACATCTAAATCAATTTATATTTATGATCCTGTCTCTGATTATGATGAATACTCAGGGAGAGATAAATGAAATATGCCATGAAACATGAACTGCTTATGTAGGCAAGGAGGCTTTGAATAAAAAAAGTTCCATTTGAAATTGAGAAAAATAGAAGGATTTTAGTCATTAAAACAGTGCTGAATAGCCTTCAAGTAGGAGAATTTTGAGCATAAATTACTCTCAGCTCCCAGGATGGAGTTCATGCTGCTCATCAAAATTATTTTCTGATATCAGTGTTTACAACAATAATAAAAGTTGTTATTCAGAAAAACTTTTCTGTTCTGAACTTCACAAAAAAAGTAGAAAGAAAAAAATTAACTTTTGATCACATTAAATGTCAACAGAACAAACATCTTCAGCTAAAACCATGCCAGACGTGCTTCACAGTCAGTGGGGAGACAAGTGGCCAGTTTGGGGTCTGATGTCATCTCTCCCTTAGAAATTTAATTTTAGATGAAAGTGAGTATTTAGAAAAGGAAGCTCTACAACTAATTTACTCACAGGTGTCTCTGTTTGGTTTTAGTATCCAGAGATACCACACCTAAAGCTACAGAAATGGCTCTGCTCATGGACTACACCACTCAAAGGCTAAAAAAGGAACCCCATGCGTGTGTGTGCATGTGCAGCTTCCACAAACGGATCCAAGGGGGAAATTACAGATGAGCACATAACTCCTTCATTACACCCCTTCCACCTTCTGCTGCCACGGTGTTGCACAAAGCTTTTCTTTGGAAAAGGCAGTAATTTTGTTCTAACATGCAGAACACCTGGCTCCCCAGAATATCATTATGGGGAAGGAATGCTTTTATTGTTTTGTGATGGTTGCTATCAAAAAACAATAAGAAGAGTAAATGTGTTAAGTTACCTAATTGTCTTTCTATGGCTGGTTTGACAGAATAAAACACCAGAACCTTCTGGAAGCAATTAGAGGTATTAATAAAATGGATTTGCTGTGCACATTTACCGCTGATCACAACGGAGCACATGAGCACACAGCATATCTGAAAATTACATTATTAAGCTGCATAAAGTGCTCTTTTATTTTACCTGGACTTCACTGTTTGTTGTTGTGACTCAGGAAACAAAACCACAGTGAAAACAGAAGATCAGGTTCAGTCACATAAATTAATAAATGAAATTACTAAACTCTTTTTCTCAGTGGTTTGCAAACCTTGGGACAAACTTACCCCTGCATAAGTTTGGTCAGGTAAATCACAGTGAGAAACCTGTGCTCTGTGCTTTCATCTTTGGCTATGTTATTAACGGGTTTGCGTTGTTTGGCATATGGAGCTTACACACAATAACAAGAAATAAACAGAAATTATAACATTTGTACTGTAAGTATAAACACATTTCATTTTTTTTTTTTTGGTGAAGATTAATAGGTTTCCTGAATTGTTTGAAACACTGAAGTGCACCTACTGAAACAGAGACAGAAATCCCTGCCCAGCCAGTCCTTTGCCATCCGCTTCTGACACAGGAGCTTCTGCTTAGAGATTTTGTCAGAACAGGTAAGAGCGTGTGTTTGGATGTGTACATGGTTGCACAAGTTGAGGAAAGAGGGCGAGATTTCTATCCAGAAAAATAAAATTCAGCCTAATTGTGGAAGTTAAGCCTACTCCTGTAAAGCATTTCCATACTGTGAGCCTTTTACAGCTGCAAATAGATTAAAGGGGTGTTTAAAGGTATAGCATTAAATGAGTACAAATAACTGTTTTACGTAAGTTGCCTGGGGTACATCAGTAACCTTCTAAATGATCAAAAGGTATAGCTGGAGGCAAGGTCCAAAACCACCTGCTTATATAAAAGCCTCTTATATGAGGTAGCTGATATCATACATTTACATTGATCTCCCTTTAAACACTGTAATGAAATCAGCATCAAAATTATGTAAAAGTACCGTTATGAGCACCTTAAAGAGACGGGAGCAGGGGAAGTACAGCTCCATCCTTGCCTTGCCCCGTGGGCCATGGAACTGGGATCATGGATTCCTCCCGTACCTGGCTCTGGATCAGCAGGGCTAAGGTGGCTTCAGCTCTTTGAAGAGATTTTGAGATTGATTCTAAACTCTGAGGAACGGTCTTCACTTTAAACACCTGAGCAATTCCAATCATCTCCATGGATGACTTCAGCCTCTGCTGAAGGCTTGAGCATGGATGATTGGCTGAGTAAGAACCAGACCAGAAACAGACACTGTTATTATTTTGCTACAGACACTTTGTGGGGCTGCAGGGTTTTCAAGCAGCATTAAGTGAAAAACGTTTATTTAGATACAACTGGAAGTGTGGCACTTCAAAAAATTTCACATGTTAAATCATACAAATTACTTCACAATTCTGCACATCTTAACAGTGCAAGGAGCTTCACTTTTCCAAGCAAAGGTAAATCATTCCATCATCTGCAGCATTATTATTCTCTGTGCATTAGTGATATTATTTTTAAAGTTTTACCTTTTGAATCAGTTCAGCATATCTTGATATTTGTAACGTGCCCACTCCTAAGCAAAGGTGGTCCTTTAAACAATAGTATTTATGCAATCAATACTATAAAATTCCTCTTAGGCAAGTTAAATATTGTGATAGGGCAATACCTGTCTATCAGTCTGTGTGTCAGAAGCTGGACAGGGCTCTGAACAACCCTCAAGGTGTCCCTGTCTATGGCAGGGGGCTGGAATGAGAAGATCTTTAAGGTCCCTTCCAACTCAGACCATTCTGTGATTCTGTTTGTCCCCTTCCTGCTGCAATAACCAGGCACCAACAGTACAGCATAAATCAAAAGCACTTTAAGGCCACGACTAGAGGAAGAAAAAGCAGGAAATAAATTCTGAAGTAGGAATAATTTCTTTTCATTGGCTCCTATGGGAACTGAGGATGGTGGATTAACGTGGAAGTAGAGGCCAAGTTAGGAGAGATGAATTTCGTGTTGTGAGACCACCACTGAGAAAGCCAGGAGTATTTTTCAGTTTCTTGTTTACCAAGAGGAGTTTTAAACTGGCAGCTGGAGAAAGTACTCATGATATGGCCTCTCTGAGTAGTGCATTAATACAAACTGCAGGACTGCCTCACGGTTTGCAGGATGGGGGGAGGGCAATCTGGGCCTGCAAAGAAAGTAACCAGATATTTTTTTTTTTTTTCATATAATATTGCTGAGATGTTTCTTAAATATTAAAAGTAGAAGAGAAAAACTTGAATTCAGACCTCGGCCAGATCCATTTTGCTTGCTAAAATATGGCAATGTAACTGATGTTTTATTTCCTCCTTAGAAAATAAAATATTTAGTTCACTTTTAACAGGAAAAAAAAAAAGAAGAAGAAAAAAATGAACCCAAGGAAAAGTCCTAAAAAGAAACCTGCAAACCTTAAAGGACATTGATCAGCTCCTTCTCCCCCATGAACACATGCACAATAGAAAGCTTTTAAAGTGCCCTTATTGTCAGGATACTGACCTTGTTTAAGAAAGAAAATGACATCTTTGTGTTCTGCATTTATTCCCTAACTGGGTAACTTCCATCCAAAAACAGGGGAAAAGAAAGAAAAAAGACCAAAAATGAAAGCAAGTTTTTGAGATTTATGATACTTAGGCCATATTGCTTATAAAAAGGTGGAAGACCCCACAATTATGTGCATTACTTTTACAGAGAAAAGTGTTTACAAAGTCTAGGGAAAAGGAAAAAAAACCTTCAGCCAACCTCAGGGTTTAAAAGCCTTTTTCAAGGTATCTTTTTTCTCTCCAAGGTGCTGAGCTGGCGTCGATAAAAGACCTCTCTTTGAGAATAAAATGCAAAAAGTCAAAACAGTTTTCCATTTTAGAGGAAGCCTTTCAGTGTGTTTGCCACCATTTCAATGAGTTCTTCCCCTCTCTGGATAGTCGATACAGGAACCATATTTTAAGAAAGATAAAAACCAAAAAAAAAAAAGGAAAAATGTTATTTGGGCTGGTGCTTGAAGACTGCAAAATTCTTGATAAAGTTTGGCTAAAAGGTACTGAGATAAAACCTGTGAGGCAATGACACATCTCACAACGATGTAAGTATCTAAAGGAAGGGTGTGGGAGGATGGACCAGGCTCTGCTCTGGGGGACCCAGCAATGGCACCAAAGGGACGGGCAGGGACTGAGCCCAGCAAGTTCCACCTGGACATGAGGAGGAGCTTCTTCTCTGTGCAGTGACCAAGCCCTGAACAGATTGTCCAGAGAGGGTGTGGAGTCTCCTCACTGGGGATATTCCAGAATTGTCCATGTACAATCCCTGCCCTGTGCTCTGGGATGACCCTGCTGGAGCAGGGAGGTGGAACCAGATGAGCCACTGTGGTCCCTTCCAGACTGACCCGTCCTGGGATTCTGTGATTCTGTGATATGGAGCTACTTGGGGAGTGAGAAATCAAAAGAAGGTGGAGAGGTCCTGTAGACAGAAATATCACTTGATGCTTGAACATGGCCTGGATTTTTTCTTCAAAGTCCGTAGAGCAGCGAGGCTGAGCTGGTGCAGTGTGTAACACGACCTGCAAGGAAAAGGGCCCAACCAGGTAATTTTGCTGATGAAATTATGAGGGGAAACCACCCAGCTCTGCCTCGTCATGCTCAAGCCTGTTCTGAGTCTCAGCGCATTTGTTGGACTGAATTATCATTTTAGGTCCCTTCCAGCTGAACCATCCCACCCCGTTGGAATCAATGTGGCATACATGACATGGCATAGGAAAGGCAAACAGGAACATAAAAAGATAAGGTAATGAGATAATTTCATGCTCTCAGATAATTAATTGAATTGAATAAAGGTACACAAATATATATCTATCCCCAATGGCCCTTTCCTAGACACTAGCAAGCAGATTCCTTCTAAGCATCTTGTAGTTTTTAGGAAATGTCTGCGAGGGATGCAGCTGTTTCTAATTCACCATCAGATTTCTATAAAAATGACTAACATGAAAATAGAGTGCAACTCATTAAAACTCAGGGATAAATTAAAAGAGGCTGAATGAAAATCTTCCCTGTAACAAAACACAAAGAAGCAGGGAACACAATCCTTTGAAGCACAGACTTTGATGGACAGATGACCTCTGCACAGGACAACGAATTTCCAAGACCTTAATCTGCAGCTACTCCTTACCAAGAAGCACATGAACTGGAATAACTGTTGGAGATGAAGAATGTTGAGCCAGCAAATGTCATCTATCATCTCTCTGCCAACAAATGCTGAATCCACCACCTCCCTTTGTGATGCGGGATGTAGGAGACCAAAGCAAATACCTGTTGTCAACACCTGGAACTAAAAAGACCACCTGCCAGGATTGATTGGCATCACTGCCTTTAACAAAAGCTGCCTCAAAAACCTGCAGGACAGAGACAGACAGGCAGAGTTCAGAAGGAACTTAAATAGCACCACATGCTCCCCACAATGGCTTTATCTGAATCCTGCTCAAAGCCACCTCTCCTTACTTTTTAATTCACAAGTTATTGATGTCTTCAGAAGTGGAAAAAGAAAAGAGGAGAAGAAAGGAAATAGCTTTCCCTGTGCTTTCTCCAAGGATGACACACGGTCTGTTTGGCTTTGGTTATGGGTAATGGCAGCTGTAATTTCAGATTGATGATTTAGTCCTATTGCCTAACCAAACACCGAAAGATATTTCACACAAACATGGGCTTGGGCTGAAGACTACAGTGTCTCAAAAAATATGTTTTATTTAGGGGTCTGACAGGCTTGCAGTGTCCACGCCTAGACTTTTTCCACAAACTTGAAGTGGTTCCTGCAAAAAAACCCACAGGAGATCCTGCCTTTCAACAGGAGAGTGGCTGCCAGTTCCCTTGTCCTGTTTTCTGTTGTCTGTAAGACAGCAAGGTAGTGAGGGGACTTGCAGCCTGACATCGCCTGCCTCCCACTGAGGTGTGCCCCTGAGTGCCACAGCTCCCACTCCCGACCCCGCTGGGTGCCATTAGAAATCTGTTTGCCACAGATCTCTGATGCTCACGCCACAGCCAGCTGAACCCTGAAATGTCATTAAATCCGTGTATGGCAGCCAGTGCATCAAGGACAGCACATTTCATTTCCTGCTGGCTGCAGCCTGGCATTATCTGTTTCTGAAATTTGCTGCCATGTAGTAGCAGTAGCTATTTTTACCTTCCTAGACTTGGTGCAAATAATGAAGTAAAGGGACAGTGTGTCTGTACAGGGATTGCTGAAACTGAAAAGAATGGGAGCTACTGATGAAATAAATTAGTTTTGATAAACATTCTCTTAAGGTCAAGTTGTTTGAGAACTAATGTGGAAAGGCACATCTGCAGATGACTATCAGGCTGCCTACAGCTGCCAAAAAAACATAATGAGGAGATACCTGAGGCTTTATCCAACTGTGACAATAAAGGTGGGGCTCCCAGCAAACAAGTCCAGGAGGTAACAAATAGACATTGGCCTTGCACTTCCTTATGATGGTGTACAAAGTTGTACAACTACCAGCCATCCTAAAGTGTTCAATTCCCAGCTTTTCTTGAGTGAAAGGGTAAATGAGAGAAGCTGAGAAGGGGATAGGATCACAGGAAAGGGACGAGGAGACCTCTTTTAGCAGAAGTGTGCTGGTGTCCTGTGTTTCATTTATTAGGGTTAGCAGAGTTATAAACAGGTCTGTAACATGCTGGGCCTGGATTCATTAATTTAAATGAGTCATAAGTTGAAATGTAATAAACCAAAACTGTGCAGAAATTTGGCTGGGGAAACCCTCCTTAAATCGATTTAAAAAAAATATTTCAGAGAAGACATATCTCAGTTTCCTTAATTTACTGACTCAATGCTTCTTTCAGTGTTTATCCTGACACGATCATGTAACAGACTTTTGCAGGATCTTTCCCAGAGCCAGGAGATGCTGAGCTCTTCCCTTTGAAAGAAGCAGGCCTGCACTGTATTTCTTCTCCTAAATACTCGGTATAAGAAGATTATCACTGTATAAATGTGTTGGTTCAGCTGAATCTCACGTAGCTGGGAAAAAAAATTAAAACTCAAAAAAATAAAAGGGTGAGCAATTGGTGGAAAGACTTTTCTAATGCAAATGTCTGCTAACCCTTGTGACATCTATCACCAGTTTTCTTTTGTCATCTGGAGGAGGTCATGGACTCTTATGTGTCTTTTAGGTGCCTTTCAAGCCTTACCTCGGTGATGCAACCTAAGGAAAGGTGCCACTGACACTTATATTTCCCATAATAATCTTCATTGTGTAATCAGATGTTTCTGTGGGAAATGCCTGGGCTTTCCTGAACTGGCCATGCTCATCTAGATTCACTTTCCAAAAAAGGCTCAGGTTCAAGGTGAAAATATTAATTCTACTTCGTCACTTCAGGGATGTGCAGTGTTGAGCTTCCTCAGAATCAAGCCTGTTACTAAGATTGTAATAAATTCAAATAATTAAAAAATACAGAGTCAAAGTAAGTAGACATAAGAGCCCAGTGATCAGATCACTCATGTGGAAGGCAGATGACCTGGTTTGCAGGCTTTTCTCGAGCTGTGGGGTGGTGATGACAGCACTTTCCGCATCCAAACAGAATGTTCTCATTACTGCAATATTCCGTAGACAGATCTCCCAGTCTTTGCCCCAGCAACACTGCTCAAGACTGGTGAGATTCATGGAGCCATAAGGAGAGAATGTGCAGTTCAGGCCTTGGCTGGAGGTAGGAAGATTTGGTGTCTTCCTTTTGCAATGTTTATTGTTTGTAGAAAATGACAATCTAATGATAAAGAAACATCATTTTTTAATATTTTTCCATCTGGTTCAGAACCTTACATTATAGTATGGTCACTTAATTCTGCCTTCTGCCACCTGATTGTTTAGCTGCTCATTCAAACACCCAAATCCCTGAGTCAAACACCTTCGTTCATGGGTGAAAAACTAGGGATTCATCTCCTTCCCTGCAGCCTTCGCATCCAAAATCTGTTTGGCTTGCAAAGTTTTTGGGAAGGGATATTTTCTTGCTAGGTGCTTTTAGAGCCAAGTACATGCAGTAAGTGGACTGCCATAGTCTGGGGAAAATGTTATTAATAGAACCAGAACATGTTACTGATATCCATTCAAGCCATTATTTATTCGTAAGAGTAATTTCAACCTTTTTCTCATTAACTGTATGAGGGGGTTTTTTGTCTTTAAAATAATTTGAATTTCCAAGGAAATAAATTCAGTGGTTTTGTGCAGAGGAATTTTTTTTATTAAATCCTAAGATTATATTAGCAAGCTTACAGTATCTAGCAACCATTTTTATTATTATTCTTTTTTTTATTTACATCCACACTGAGGAATACACTGAACACCAATGGATATGTTTTATGGATCTCCACACAAAAAATAAAGAAGAGAAGAAGAAAAAAAAGGCGTAAGATAGAGCCCCAGCGAAAGCAATGAAAACACTTTCCTTTCAAAGCTTTCCTTTGCTTGCTAGGAAAATATTTATGAAATGCAGTTTAATGCATTTGCTGAAAATTAACACAGAGATGCATTTGCAGCTAATTAACCTATTCTCAAAGAAAGCAATTGGGAAATGCTTGATTAATGTTTAAGGCATAAGATACACACAAAAAATGTAGGCAAAACTTCATCATGGCACCCAGGAGATCGCTGTGTGACACAATCTAGAGTCTGTGTGTAGCTCACTCTCCACAGGAACTAATTTTGAAGCGCCAGAATGCTGTGAATTGTCTGTAAAACACTGTAGAAGAAGCTCAGCGTAGAACAGAAGGCATGCTTTCCCTAGGAAGAATGCTGATAAAATTTTAATGAAGTAACATGTTGTCATGGGGATTTGTTGCTATTCATTAATTCATTGTGCTTTTCCCCTATAGTTTTGCTGAAGTTGAGTGACAAATTGTCAAGAAGCAGTCTTAGAGGTTTAAAGTTTCTCATTGATAATCCAACTTCACCGCAAATAGTCTTAAAGTATCCAGTGTTTATGGACCAATCCTTCTGAGGTGCTGGAGTTAGACTCATCCGTGTGGGGAGAGTCAGGGGATGGGCTGTGTTTACCTTATTCCCTCAACCACCTCACTGACAGTGACTGAAAAATCCACTTCCCAGGCACAGGTCCTACCACAAATGAATATTTCCAGGCATGTTCATATTATCAGCATGCCCATCTTTAAAAAAAAAAAAAAATAACAAAACAGCAGCCCTGAAAAATGTGTGTCCTTCTTGCTGAGGGTGGAATGAAGCCTCTGTCCTGAAGCCTGAGAAGGGCAATGAAGATGAGGAAGAGTCTGGAGCTCAAGTCTGATGAGGAGCAGCTGAGGGAGCTGGGGGGGCTCAGCCTGGAGAAAAGGAGGCTCAGGGGGGACCTTCTGGCTCTGCACAACTCCCTGACAGGAGGGTGAAGCCAGGTGGGTCAGGCTCTCCTCCCAAGGAACAAGCAACAGGACCAGAGGAGATGGCCTCAAGTTGCTCCAGGGGAGGTTTAGGTTGGATATCAGGGAAATTTTCTTCACATGAAAGGTGGTCAAGCTCTGGAACAGGCTGCCCAAGCCAGTGTTGGAGTCACCACCCCTGGAAGGGTTGACAAGCTCTGTAGATGTGGCACTTGGGACATGGTTTAGTGGTGGGCTTGGTGGTGCTGGAGGAACTGCTGGAATCGATGATCTCAGAGGGCTTTTCCATGATTCTGTGGTATTGCTGCTCCCAAAGTCACTGCTGTGGAACAAATGTGTCCTGTTTCTGGGCACCTGGGTGGGAGAAGTACAAGGATTCCACTGCATTTTTTTTCTCACAGGAGCTTTGTCAATATGGCTCCATCAGGATGTGGGGTATCTATGGAATCTACATTTACAATAAAACAAGTACATAAAACCCCCATATAAAGGTTTTCTTGACTGACATTTCAACAGCAGGGATCATATTTAAACCATAAAATGGTGAGGTGCATGGGAATAAAAGAAGTTTAGTGGGCTCCGTTTGAGAAGAGATGTTGACTCATTTCTGGTTTTGGCTCTTGGGAGCTGAGTGCTGTTTCCATACTCAATGTGTGCTTCCACATCAGACCATGTCTTCTGTCTTAATCTTTGTGATTTCCACGCCCAGCACAGACTTTTGTAATGTTTTATGCAAGATAATGGCTCTGTATCGAAAATATTACCCTAAGCTACCTGAATGCTACAGAGAATGACAAGAACCAGCTGCTTCAGCTGGTGTCAGTTGGATGAGTTGTTTCTCATTTAAGCTATTCCAAAGTTCCAGAGGCTTGTTTTTTATTTTTTTCCTATATAAGGCAAATACTTTCAAGGTTTTCAGGAAGAAGATGGTCTAAATTTTACACAATGAGGTGATATTCACATAGCAACACATTGCTAAAGTACAATATTTTCCTGGACTGGCTTCCAGCTGTTTTCCAGATTTGCTGACAATTCTGCAATAGAAATAGTTAGAGTGTAATATCAGACACGATCATGACAAGTCCTGGCTTCCAGATTTTAATTCCCCACTAATATAGCTGAAAATAAAGGTGGTGATTTTAAACAGACGCTTTGAGACATCTCTGTTTACCCAGACTTCCCTAATTATCAGCAGTGGATGTGGATATTTCAGTCAGTAAGGGATATGTAGGAGACAAAATTATTTCATGAACAGCATGATCTACATTTCGTTGTTCTAATGGTTGCACGCACAATTTTGAAACATCTACAAATGGGAGAATATTCCCTTCAGAAGATTGCCATCAAATTTCTCCTTTCCATTTCTGTACCAGTGTCAAGAATAAATCTTCCCAGCCACCACAAACTGGAGATCTAAATTGTTCAGTCTACTAGAAACAGTCTTAAAACAATCTCTTAAATTATTAAATTTCATATCAGCTGTGTTTTATCAGAGTTCACCCCAATACTGTGTTGGCTGGAGAGGGACCTTCCACAGGCAGTGACAGAGCATGGGGGAATGGTTTTAAACTGACAGAGGGCAGGATAGAGATTAGATGAAGTAAAAATTCTTCCCTGTGAGGGTGGTAAGGCCCAGGCACAGGCTGCTCAGAGAAGTTGTGGTTGCCTCATCCCTGGAGGTGTTCAAGGGCAGGTTGGAGGCCAAGAAAATTCGCCCATCTCATACCCTGGGCTTTTCTGCAGAGCTTTCAGGTGGTGGAAAGTTTGAACCAGTTATTGCTGAGGCTGAACCACATCTAAACTCAGAACTAAAGGTGTAGGAGGCCATCATTCTACCCATTCTATCACCCAGGCTTGTTGGTTGTGCCTGTGGCTTACTTGGAAACAGGATGACTCCTGAGGTTTAGCTTGTCTCTATTGCTTCATTTTTTCCAACATATTTTCTCACTTCAACGTGGTTTGAATAAGTGTGTGATTGAGAAACAATAGGAAAAAATAGACTAAGAAAATGAAAAAAATTGAGATTATAGGTCTAATTACGAGGACTTGCAGAGCCAAAAGTTTGGACTCTGAGTTGGTTGAGTCAGTGCAATCATAGATGAGTGTAACTTTACACCAAGTGAGACTCCAGGGCAGAGCCTGCTTTGTTAGTGTTAAGTGGGGAGTTAAGCCAAATTATCCTGTTACACACTGGATCAGAATCAAGCCTCTTGTGATCCTCCACCTAGATTTTCCTTGCTGTCTAACCTTCTGCATCTAAATCCCCTTTTAAACACACTTGCCTTTCATTCCAGTAGGACCTTAGCATAATTTGCACTTTAATTCTACCTTTTGCTAAATGATCTTAATGTCCTTTACAGGCATTAATTGATTAAGGCTCTGTCTGCTCTTAAGAGTGCATGCTTTTATCCTCACTTTATCCGGGGGGATATTGAAACATATCCAAGTCAAGTAACAAGCTCAAGGTCACAGGAGGGGAGAGAACGAAACTGGGAATCGAAGCTCCATGTCTGGATCTGCCACGCTGCAATCCCTGCACTCAGCCGGGCTCATCACCCCGTGTGTGCAGGCAGCTCTGGATCCAGCAAGTTCCAGCCAAGCCTTGCAGTGAGATGTAATTAATTTGTTACGAATGCCTATAAATAAAATAAATGCTGAAATGATCCACACTTCTCTGTTGTCAAAATCATCCCCATCCCTCGCAATCCCCACTCACTGGCTGCTGACATTATTTCTTGGTTATTGGATGACAGTTCAGTGCCTTGAGTGTTCCTCTCGCTGTAGGGTTAGTAGGATAATTGACAAACCACAGGGACCAGATCCCTGGATTAGGATGACCAGACTGTCAAAACAGCCGTGACAAACTCTCACATCAACTTCTACTGCAAGTCAAGTCTACGAGGAAAAAATGCACCTTGGCAGAGCCAGAAGGGAAGTCTTTAGTTTAAATCTTTTCCCACTGCACAAAAAGCTACAGCAAGGGGGAGGAGAGAGCGCAGATCTTTGTGTTTAATTCATAGAAAACTCTGTTCCAGCAAGTCACAATTAATTAGAGTACTTGAGTAAACATTTTGGGGTCCTATTGTGTTTGCTTAATGTGTTTACTGGAATGCATGACAGATGTCACTTCTGTTTCTTATTAGAGACTGACAAATGACTGTAGAGTCTGTGCGTGCGTAGCCCTCCAGAACACCCACACACAAACAAATCCATTTATTTTGCAAGGTGAATATTAGCATCTCAAAGTCGTGGGTATTATTTAAATTAATTATTGCCTACATAGGAACTTTAGAAATTTAAAGCATTATAGAAATGCAGTTGCTAGTATTGCTGAATAATATCTTCAGGGCTTTTTCTTTTTCGCACTTAAATTTGAAAAAAGAACACTTGAAACAATAGTCAAATCATTTGCTTTACTTCATGTCACTTTTAACATGTCTCTTAGACTTTCAGAAATTCAGTCACACGTCTTTGAAATGACAGCTAGAGTGACATCTGTTTATAAAGAAAGAGAAGGGTTCTCTGTATGAAAATCTATATTGCAAAATGTTGAAAGAAAATTAAAATGCAAATACAGAAGAAGGTTATTTACTTCATTCTGCAACTAACACATGGGATCGGGACACCTAGGATTAGAAATATTCAATTGTTTTTAAATATAAAACTTGAAAATTATTCCTCATGCTTCACTTGGGCTTTGGAGTATGATCAAATGGGTTTAGAATAGTTAATCAGTTTTTGGGAGGTTTATTTTATTGAGAGTCACGTTTAAGAAAGAATAGTGACATTATAAAAGAAGATTTCACAAACACTGTTTTACTTAATGTCACAGAATGCAAAAAAAGAGCTAAGAGTTATAGTATTGAGGATGAAAATCTAGAGATAGGAGGGAACCAGCGTAGGAGGAAATGACATTTTCTGCATGAAAACTAAAATGACAATTTTGGTTTGTTTTTTTCAGGATTTTGTGGTTTATTTTATTTTTTTCTATGTGAGGCACCAAGTTTTCTGGCAGGGGAAAAGAATTACATCCTGAAACTGACTGTTGTCATTCAGATGTGAAATGTTCTCAGGTTTGTGGAGACACATAGTTCGAATTAAATATTCTTCTACTTTTTTATTATTTTTTTTTAACTACAGAGTCAAGTCGAGTCATGGGACTCTTTAAAGATGGTTCCTGGTCTCTCCTTTGATTAAAGAAAGCACATAGACATGTGCACCAAAAGGTTCGTTCATGTGGTTCCAGAAAAATCTTCAGAGAATAAACAGAACTGGAATTTTATTAATTTTTTCCCTCATAGTGCATTAAGTAAATATTAAATATATCTAGACTTTTTTTTTTTTTAATTGCTGATATGTGGCCAAATGACTCTTTAGCTGCTGATAGGAAGGAAAACCAACATGAAGGACCCAAGTTAACCCACCCATCATCTCGAATTTCTTTTACCAGTCCTGACCTGAATGAAGTTTCATTTGCTCCAGGGAAAGTTTGCAGAAGTTCTGTGTTGGAGGAGTCGAGTCTCCATCGGTGAGAGAGCCAAATAAAAAGTTTATTTTTGGCCTTAGGCCAGTCCTGCTGGTTACCTGTGAAACTCAGTGTCAGTGGGAGGTTAGAACAAAATCTTTCTTTGGCCAACCTGCTGATTCCTTCACTCACATTGTTCGTCTCCATGGGGCCGGGCGAATTTGGCAGTGGGGGAGCAGAGTCAGCCGTGTGTTCTTGTGGTTTCGTGTTGTGCCAGCTGGGCCTTTGCTCGTGGTAGGCACAGAGAAGTTGTCATAATATGTCTTGTTCATAGAATCACAGAATCACAGAGTGGTTTGGGTTGAAGGGAGCTTAAATCTCATCCAGTTCCACCCCCTACCATGGGCAGGGACACCTTCCGCTAGACCAGGCTGCTCCAAGTCCCATCCAACCTGGTCTTGAACACTTCCAGGGATGGGGAGTCCATAACCTCTCTTAATTTAGTTTTGTTTAGATTATTTAGCAGTTTTTAACTCAGGTGTTTTAATTTCTGTGTGACTGATACTTCCTTGTTCAAGTTAACACCATTGTCACCCTCCAAATCACAATGCTACCATATCAAAATTTAAAAATTAAAACTTTTTTTTTTTTTAAGTCATTCCAAGTGAAAGATCTGGAAGTTTCCTTTTGGAGATGGTGATTCAGAAACATATCTTTGTTTTTGCAAACACTATTTTCTTTTTCTTTCTGCACAAATAAAATCTGTGAAATTACATCAAATCCGTAAGACCTTTGGTAATACTGACTGCACTTCTCACAACTCCACTGTAATATGTGATACTAAAAAAGTATTTACAGCGTGAAACTTAAAATATCAGCAAGCGTGTTCCAAACAGATAATTTGTAGCCAACTTCTATGCTCTGATTCAACATTTCTGATGTAAGTAAATGAATGTGATTGGAAAAATGAGAGTGGTGCCAAACTCGTGTGGGATACAAGCACGTTTGCCACATAAAGGAATGACATTATTCAATGTGGTAGAAACTGTATCACTACAGTTTGAGTAAGTTTTCTGTAAAATGCTACAAGTCTTCCCCCAAAATAGAAGAATGAAAATATTGTGCTAGAAGCAATTTTTCAACTGTGGTTTTTCGGGGTTTTTTTTGCAACAGGGTTCTTCACAGCTGAGTTCCTAATATAACTTTCTGTTAACACCCAAATTAGAGTTTTTCATGCTGGACTTCAGGCAGGGATATCACATATTCCTGATCCTGCTCGTGTTTCATGCAATTAGCAGCACATTCAGAGATTTACCCAGTAGCTGTCCAGGAACACCAAGCTGGTGGACTTGCTGACATCCTAATTTCAGAAATGACCAACGAGCAGTGCCGACCCACCCCAGCACTGGCTCAGCTGCCAACGTTTTATGCTGGTTCAACAAAGACCCTCAAATGCCTACAGCAGGAAGGAGATGACTTTCCCCAACTTTTTGGTAAGATAAAATGAGCAAGACCTCTGAAAGCAGCAACAAAGTCAGTGCGGTGTGAGAGCACTGATGAGTAATCAATGGAATGATCTAATGAACAAGGTCTGAATTAGAATCAATGTTTAATACATTAAAAGCAAAAACCCAGAAGAAGAGACTGAAGTTCCTCACTCATTTTCATGTAAGAAACCCACATGGAGCTTAAGCAGAACCAGGGCTGAGTGCTTATATAGTATCTATCTAGACAGTGTTATTTAAATTTGTGTTTCTGGAAGGAAGGAGGGAAAGAAGAAAGAAACATTAAGTGTGACATTTATTTTCCACTTATAGAAGCAGCCCTGTGTTTTTGAGAATTTATCCTTGAGTTAGGATCCCTCTTTCATGGCAGGACTTGGATTTTTAATCAAGAGCAGGCATTGAGAAGTGAGCCAGGAGCATCTGCCCCAGCTTCTTTTTCCCTCCTTGTCCTATCTGAGCTGAAAATACAGAGCTGAAATAAAGAGGGATGAGGTTGAAAGTGGCTCAAGGTGCAATCTGTAACTCATGAGTAACCTGTCTGTATTCAGTGGTTGATTCAAAGAGGTGCATAAACTCACAATTAAAGGAACTTTTAGCCAAGATAATGAAAAATTTAGTTTTTATTTGGTAGTGGTTTGCGATAAATTGTGAGACCAGCAGTGTTTCTTCGTCTGATCTTCTTTTAGTGAGGCAAGATCCATAAACTGGAACTGTTAAAATCAGAGGCCACATTTACTTTTCATCTTTCATTTGTGTGTTAGAATCAGATCAGAATTATGCAGAGAAAAAGTAATACTTGTACACACACAAGTTATAGGTACTTATAAAACCAACAATAGATGTGTTTTTAAAAAGACCAGGCCTTTGGCCTGGGTACTGCAGGCAGCACTTTGGCAGCATTGCACAGGATCTTGGGGACCTTTTCCAGCAGATGTCAGGAGAAATTTTCCATTTGGAGTCAATTACTTTCCAAAAGAAGTCATTATGCTGGATACAAAAACTTCCAGCCCAACAGGGAGTCAGAGCTTACATTCCTCAGGGTACAGATGAATTTGCCACCTACCTGAGGTTTAAAATCATGTGACTTCAAGGTCACATGGGGACATTTGTCTGAACCTTCTTCTGCTATTTGATTGCATTTATTAATATCAACCATGCATTTTCTGCATCACTTCTGACTCTTGCATTCAGCACACAGCTGACACAGATCGCACCTTGTGCAGTGCTGAGACGAGGGTTGTAAATGTGTGGCTTTTTTCATGCTTGTGTTTACGCTGTCTCCATCACGCTCATTCTACTGTTTTCCATGTTTTACTGTGCTTGGCAATAAGTCAGGCTAGGAAAGTGGTTCCCTTTCTCATAGGATCACAGATAAACAGAATGGTTTGTGTTGGAAGAGACCTTGAGGAGTTTCTTGTTCCAACATCCTCTCATAGACGAGAACATTTTCCCCTAGACCAGGCTGCTCAGGATCCCATCCAACCGGGAGCATGTACATGGGGACAATACAATTTCTCCTCCCTCAAAAGAGCTCAGCTTGGCCCAAAACATGAGGACTCACTGGACCAGCTGACATGAAAAGTCCTTGTCTGGCAGGGATCTTTGTGGTGCTGGATTTTTCTTCTTTTCCACACCTGCAAATTGTGTACATTCAACAAATAAAGAAAAGGAGTCTGGGATGGGCTCTGAGGCAGCACAGCCCTGCCTTGCCCAAGGAGAGCTCTGTTTGCAAAGGCAAGTTGCCACCTTGCTGCATCTTCCTCTAGTGAGTTCCAACCAGCAGTACTTTAACTATTTTTACTGTTGAGATTGGATTATTACGAGTCTGAGATACCAAGGTTGGAAACATCCAGCAATGGAGAAACAATATTTGCTGTCAGAGATAGTGTAATGAATTAAAAAGGCATCCATCGTTTGGAATAGCACCAACACAGGCAATTTTCCTTCTCTGAAAATTTTCCTGCTCTGCTGTTCCTGCTGCTTGATGCCTGCAGTGTGTCTCAGTGCAGTCCACAAGCACACAGGTGATCTCACTGCTCTCAGCAGAATTATTTTTAGTCAGAAGAATCATTTGCAGCAGCAAACTCTGAGCGTTGCTTACAAGAAAATCCAGTCATAACTGAAGGGGTGCATGAAATTAAAACTTAAACCAGTCAGCACCTCAAGGAAAGAAAAGAAGAAATCTAGTTCCGTTTGTGCAATTTGTATCTATTTATATATAATTATAGTTCTACACATTTTTATTTATATGTCTCCAAGCAGGTAATAATTAAGACAGATACAGATGCTTATAATACAAACCATTTTTCCTTGCTATTGTTTGTGCTGTATGCTCAGGAGATTTAGTTATGTTTTGAACAACCAGTGAGTTAAAATTGCAAATACCTACAGATCTGAGCCTGCCTTGAGCAGCCTTTTTGGTTCTGATTCCTGACCTACTTTAGAGGGTTTATTTATTTTTTTGCTGAAGGTAGCACCCAGCTCTTCAAAACAAGATGCTGAGCTAGAGGAATATTTCTAAACAATAACTTAGTTTGAGAGCAGTCAGTAACTGTAGGCTGTATAAGTTCTGGGAATGAAGGATTATATCAAACCAAGGACCAGCAATTTTGTTCCTCTAGGTAAATACAGTGACTTTGACTGGATTGTAGGGGAAGAAATGCAGGCAGGGGAGGAGGAAGGGAAGGATAAGGAGAGGGACAGGGTCTTAAGTTTATAGGTATTGTGTATAGCACCAGAGAAATTTATTCATTGAGAGTATCATAATGAAAAAAGAAATTTTTATATGTGCTGTAATGTTGCCATGGTCGTATGTCCAGAAAAATCACATCCTGTGACATTATGTAGAGCAGCTCCCCATCAGTGACTTTCACTTTCACTGAACTTTCTTCCATCACCTGTCATCTTAAAGCAGTGTGTGCACGACTCAAAAGTCAAAATCGATAGAAATACGGAAAATGCAAGTCCTTTAGGCCCTCTCACTGCTAATCTCAGTGGCAATCCAGCATCTGAGTGCTGCAGTAACAGGATTTCAGAGAGACTTTCTGCAATAGTGGTGGAAAATGAAGTGCTATTGTAGTTAATTTATAGTGTTCTGAGGAACAGGGCTTTGCATACAACACATTGACACGAATATGTGTTATTTAATTTAATATTTATCAGATTCTATAGGGAAAATAGACCATCTCCAGCAAAAGCAAAATGCCTGCGGTTCTACAAAGGGGGAAAAATCTAGCAGATTTCCAAATAAAAATTCAAATAGGCTTTAACTTTTACAGCTTTGAGTGCCAATAGGTAGATTAAAAGTTAGCTTGAAAAAATGCCTGAGGGAGCAAACAGTTGCTTAATGAGGATACATGGAATGAAATTAAAATGCAGCCTTAATAAAGATAAATTCAAAATGTGATGTTAGCCAAGTCATATTATTTAAATCACATTCCCATCTATAAAGTGACTACATTTGGTCTATCTGGAAAAACCGAATGAAGAAAACATACACAAACCCTCTAATGATCTCCCAAATCTCAAAGGTTGACTTCAAAATTATGGAATAAGATTTAGCCCACAGAGAATATGAATGGTTACATACAGCGCTGAAAACCTCATTTCAACTTAGGGAATCTTCAAAGCTGTCTTCCCAAAAGGGCTGGATGTGCATGTTTTGGCTAGTGAGAAACAGATTAGTTTTGCTAAATATTAATAAGCCTTTCCTATATGCCTTAATACTTGTTATATTCTCATGCTGTTTTCCTCAGCAGTAAGAGCCTTATTGATCTGACACCGGTGTTTCTCTGCACACGGTGACACCGAACACACAGATGTTAAAAATAAGACCTGCCAGAGCTGAGCTGACAGACATTTGCTTCAGGAGCTGCAGGTACTTCACCAGGCACCGCTCCAGTTCAGGCCAGCCTACGACCCCATTGTTCACAACACTATTTGGGGATGCTCATGTTGTCCATGAGCTTCTCCAGTCTGTACCACAGAATCACAGAACATCCTGAGTTCCAAGGGATCCACCAGGATCAGTGAGTCCAACTCCTGGCCCTGTCCATGATACTCCATCAATCCCACCCTGTGAATCCCTGAGACCGGTGTCCAAACACTCCTGGAGCTCTGGCAGCCTCAGGGCCGTGCCCATTCCTGTTCAGTGCCCTGCCACCCTCTGGGGGAAGAACCTTTTCCTGATATCCACCCTAAAGCCCCCCTGAAAAGCTTCCTGCGATCCCGAGTCCTGTCACTGGTCACCAGAGAGGAGAGATGGAGCCTGTCCTTCTGCTGCCCCTCCCAAGGAAGCTGCAGGCAGCTCTGAGGCTGTGTAAGGTGGAAGTTCAGTGCAGAGTATCCCGCTCAGTCCTAATAAAAGCACAGTGGGTACATACAAGCCTGCCACACCCCGACAAATACCCCATTACATGATGCAGCAAAATGTGCTCGGTGTATGAGGAAAGAGGATTTGTTGAAGGGAGTCTTCACCCTGCATTCGAAGTGACATTTCTCATTTAAGGAGCTGGTTGTAAGATGGAGACGAACCACTGAGAACAATTGGCTGTGTGGTAAAACACTTCTCAGCGAGCTGAGACAGCCGTTAGCACAGCAGCGTGCACCACTCCGAGTCTGATTAGAATTCTGGTGAACAAGCTCCTACAATTATGATTTGATTTTAATTAGTTTAGATATTAACAGAATAGGCCCCAGCAGTCTTTAAATGTCACAGAGTTTCCCAGAAGGCCAAGGGTGTCTCAGCCATCTTTCTTGCTTTGTCCAAAGGGCCTCCGGGAAACCAAGAAAAAGCCAAGAAATATCAAAGCCTCGAGTACACTGTGGTCACCCACACTAATCAGCATTGGGTCTGTCAAGCGTCTCTGTGACTCACATTACCAAACCTTTTAAAAGAAGCACATTTTAATAATTTCCTGAAATTACCCACTAAGGGCATATGTAACATTTAGCACATTATTATATACACTGCGCCGAGGTTCATCAATCAATCAAAACAGAGTGTAATGTGCATGTTTAAGCTACATCACAGAAGAGACTGTTGTTGTTGAGAACTTTTCAAAACACATTGGTGCCAGTCTACTGGGGTGGCAGTTAATTAGGACGAAGGTGACCGGTGCCACTGTGCACTGGGAAAATATTGCTGGGTTGACTCCGAGTGTGAAGCAGCTTTTTTTTTTTTCTTAGCTGAAGCCGTTGATTTGCTTTTGTGAAGCTCAGAGACTGAAGGGTCCTTGAGGAATCTGAAGGCCCTGACTGTTGTTCAAGTCAGTTCTTTAGTTTTAAGAAGAAAAAGAACTGCAGAGCTAAAAAAGTTAGAGCATAACTCTGTGGAGGGAATTTAGTAGACAAAATACTGTGCCAAATATTATTTTTTCATGATGCAATTAAAATAAGTTTCTAGACTTTAAAATGGCCCCAGTAGATTATTGATCTAAGGTTCAAGAAAACCAAGTGAGACTCAGCTCCAAACTTAGCTGTCTGAAAGTACACCGAGGGACAAAGCTCTCATTATTATGGGATGTCCAACCCCTGGAAGTGTTCAAGGCCAGATTAGACAGGGCTCTGAGCAACTTGGTCTAGTAAGTGGCATCCCTGCTCGTGGTGGGAAGATTGGAATTGGAATTGGAAGGGTGATCTTTAAGGTCCCTTCCAACCCAAGACTTTCTGTGATTTATAGGATTCTATTATAGTAGATTCTGGCTCATATCAGTTGTCTAAACAAAGGAAGTTGTACCTTTTGAGTGTGCTAGAATATTGAAGACTTTGGTTTGGAGCTGTCAGGTATGAAACAGGATGTGGATCAAATCTTTTCCCTTCTGGACAGGCATCTAAGTTTAGGCAAGACACTGCACAGCACTGAAAATTCCTGGGCTAAAGCAATTTAGCTGCTATCATAATATCCACCTCTTCTCTATACACAGTATGTAACAATAACAACATAAAGTTAGAGATATTGTCTGTGGTGTCTAGGACACAAATTCCCCAAGCACTGAATTTTTAGCCGCTCACTCTACACGTTGTTTAAGAGGCTGCAAGTCAGTGGACTATGAGCCACCTGTCAAATCAAGATTACTGAGACATGCTAAATTCTGTAGACAATAACATGCCAAGGAATAAGACATTAATATAATCTCTGGCCATCAAAATGATCAAGTGGAAGTAAGAGTTGACTTGACGTGAGTTCAAGATAAAACTCTGAGTGCCAGCTCCTTACCTGAATTGTGAGCAGGAGCAATGCTGTGAGATAACAAACAGAAATTCTTGTGAGGCATCTCCCATGGTGTGATGAGAGAAACTACAGAAATATCATAAGGAAAAAAGAAAAGAAATATTCTGTGGGGTGGTGAGGCTGTTCCTGTCTAGAGTCCCTCTTTTCTTTGGACCTGAAGCCAAAGTTGGCAATCTTCACACTGAATTACACTTACCTCTGGATCTCTGTGGCGCTCAGTGTGGGGCTCCCAGTGACTCCAACACTACGATCATCTTCTGTCTGAGTTTTCCTTTATTTCAGTCAGAAGTGTTCACCATCAGAATGGTGTTTTCTTGGCGTGCAACCAAGAAATGCTTCATGTGTGGAGCAGAAAAGCACAAAGAAATCTTTGAGGTTGCTTTGCATAACCTGAGTGGTATAAACCAAAGAGATGTTGGATTCTGGGCTTTCCCCCACCACCTGATGGATCCAGTCTGGAATCATCACTTTGACCCCAGACTGTGACCACTTGAACCAACAGACATCAAAATTGCAACAACCAAGCCTTGTCGCCAGGCCTACAGGAAGTGAGACCTTTCTGCATTTATCCTTTCCTTTTCATACATGTTTAAGTGACATTTTTATGCTTTTATGTCATCATATTGCTATGGATAACAGCAACCCAAACGTCTTTATGTCCATTTTCCTGTGCAACCAAACTGTTCTACGATAAAAACTACCTGTGTGTATTTACAAACACCGATCATTCAGAGTTGTTTCTATATTAACAAGAGCCTGGGTTACCCTTGGCTCCTGTGGCAGGTTGTAAGAGTGGCTCAGGAGGTTGAGTTCATGTTTGTAGCAGAGTCTGGCTCTTTGCTTCTCATTCATTCAGTGGAGTTCTGCTGTCCCTGGGGGCGGGTCAGCCCTAGTGTGTGTTGAAACAGGAGATCTCTGTGTTATTCTTTCTGCTCTGAAGTAGTTTCTCAACCCTAAGTCACCAATAAAATCATTAAAGTTGGAAAAGACCTCCAAGAACATCAAATCCAGTTGCTGACAACCACCATGTTTACCATAAACCGTGTTCTCACATGCTGTATCCACGTGTTTTGAACACTTCCCAGGATGGTGACCTCTGCTTCCCTGGGCTGTCTGTTCCAAAGTTGTACTTACCACAGAGAAAAAATTCTAATATCTAATCAAAACTTACCCTGGTGCAACTTGAGGCCATTCATCTCATTCTGTCACTTGTCACCTGGCAGAAGAATACTCCAAGCCTGGTTCCTATAAAGCTCTGTAGGGTGTGAAGTTTAGCTGGGACTGTGCAAATGTCTGTGCTTACACATCTTCATCTGTTTCTCCCTAATGACTTATTAACATATTTGTCATTGTCAACAACTCTTCCAATGACATCAAATTCCAAGGAATGTTACAGGCTAGCTCAGTAATAGAGAAAAAATATTTTCTTATGATTCCATTGCAAGACAGCTGGAACATAAACTCAACATGTGTTTATTAGAGAATCAGTGTAGAAGGGGCATTGAGTAGCTCAGGAGTGGGAAAATCTCGGTGTTTGCAGTTTATGAGAGATCAAAAAGCCCAAACTCATCACTTCAAACCATAACAAACCAAGCTTCATTATTTCCACTGTTTTGGAAAGTGGTAGGTCTGGTGGAGAGGGCGACCTTCTCCAGGGTCAGATTCAGCATCACGGAGTCACAGAATGCTTGAATTGGAAAGGACTTTAAAAACCACCTGGTTCCAACCCCTCTGTCATGGGCAGGGACACCTTCCACTGTCCCAGGGTGCTTCAAGCCCCATCCAGCCTGGCCTTGAGCACTCCCAGGGATGGGGCAGCCACAGCTTCTCTAGGCGTCCTGTGCCAGGGCCTCACCACCGTCCCGTGGTAGAGCTGTTCTGAGTAAACTGAAAACAGATATTTTTACTTTAACTACTTCCTCTTGTATTTTAAGTGAAATTATTCTTCTATTTTATCTAGCAGTACCTTGGATTTAACTGCTATTCTACCCCAAGAATTAGTTATACTGGGTTTATATTCCTACATTTAATGGTCTAGATTTTGACCTGATCTTACAGCATCAGCTTTACTTACTTTTGATTTGTGAATGGAAAACAATGCTGGAAGATAATTAACCTGCACCACACAAGAACTGTGCTTCTTGGTACCAAATCCTCTGGCCTACTTCCTCGTACTTGCTCAGGGCTTCCTATTTGTTTACACACATAGGCCGAATTCTGGCTTGAGGCATCACAGGGCTGATCAAGGACTGTGCAGAGGTTTTTGTATCCTTTTGATTAGCTCAGGCAGGTGTAGGAGAGCTGCCTCTGCCTTCCAGTACTCGCTGTACTTTGTTCTCCTTTCTGTGTATTCATGAAGCAGCATTCTCCGGACCTCAGGCTTTAGGAGGATGCTGCCATCCACCCAGCACCCACACCCGGGTTATGAAACAACTGGAAAATGCAAAGGTAAAACAGCTCCAGCTCTTCACCGCTTTTCCCCAAGTTATTTCCCTTCTTATTACTTTCCTATTCTGAGCTCAGGGAATAGACAGCCCAAGTTCTGAGCAGAGCAGGGAGCAAAGACTCTTTGGCTCTGTCTTTTCCTGGGGTTGAGATGACACCTGTGTCCATGTAGGAACAAACTGCTTTTACATGGCACCACTTAGTCACACAGATGCCACCAAAATCATGTGATTAGCTGTGTTCTGACTTCTAGTCAGGAATATTTCCTGCTGAAGGTACAGGACTGGTGTGTCATGAGCAACAAGAAATCCATTTTCAGCACAAGTCTTTCTTCTCTTGTTTCAGTCACTCTCCGCTTTTGTCTAAGTGAAGCTATTTCATAGAGGAAAAGCAACGGAGAAATGTTACATTAAAGAGCCTATCATTGACAGTGTTTTATATTTAATTACAGCTTTGATTCCTGTTTGAGAATAGCTATAAGGCATCTATTGTTTACAGTCACCTCTGTCTCATTAACAGCAGGAAAACTTTCTCTTTTTTATTTTTTTTCCCCACTAGCATTGTTTACCACTGTGAAACAAACAGTGGATCAAGTCTGACAATTCTGAAAGTCTGGTGTATAACAGATATGTGTTTTTAAGGGATCATTCATATTGTTTATTTTTTTAAGGGAGAAATCAGATATATATTTAACCAGAATTTACTTTACGAAGGAACAATTTCTTACCCAGAAATTATCAAAATTTTCCATCCCCCTGGACAGAAGCTAAAAATACCACTCATCCAGACAATATAAAACCCAGAAAACTTGCCCCCTATATGACAGACACTTTATTTATTAAACAGAGAACACATCAATTATGTATAGCAGTTATACTTATGTCAACTATTTTGTTGCACAGGAAGATTTACACAAGGGTGGGAGGACAACAGGAAAGTGTGAAAACAAAGAAAATAAATAATTTCCTGGAAAAGGCTGAAAGATGGACCATCTTTCTATTTTGGTACATGTAAGCATGATAAAAAAGATACAAAGGGTTTAAGGACAAACACAAGAGTGACAAATATATACATTTAAGAGGGCAGTGATGCACAGCCAGTGAAATATAACCACAGATAATGATCATCTGAAAATGCCCCTCTAAATATTTTCAGCATAAACTGAGACATTTATTTTCATTTTACAAAAGGGATACAGTCAACCACAAGCGCTCATAACTGCAACTGTAAACACCTAATTAGAAACTGTGACAATGAGTTAAACGTTGAGAAACCACATCTGCTCCCCAAGTTATTGTTTGCTGCGAGAGGTCTCCCCTTCTGTACAGGGCTAAACAAAAAGGGCCAGGGCTCGTTCTCTGTCTGTAAGCCCAGCTGGGAGGAGACAGCTTGGATCCATCTGCTTGCACACTCTTCCTCCTGAACACAGAGTGGCTGCATCCCACCTGCTGCTTGGGAATGGCTCCTGCATTGTGTGAGCCCTGGGCAGGGTGCAGACCCTGCCTGCCTGGGTCCTGCTTAGCAGGGACCAAACCCATGGCTGGGAGCATTGAAGAGAGTCAGGATAATCACAGGATGGTACCCAAGCCCTTCTGTGTTATTGGCTGGTGAATAAACAGGGCCTGGGAAGTAAGAAATGGAAGGAAGGATCAGCTGAGAAAGAGCTGTTTATACCTACAGGGAGCTGAGGTAGTCACTGTAATAACATGGATCTCTCTAAGCAGATAAAGGAGAGACAACAGGGTCACCAGATAGCCCAAAGAGAACACCAGAGCCCTGAAATACATTTTAGACCACAGACACAGAATCATGGAATCATAGAATGGGTTGGCTTGGAAGGAACCTTAAAGTTCATCTTGCTCTAAGCTCCATCCACCCTGGCCTTGGACACTTTCAGGGATGGGCAGACGCAGTTTCTCTGGGCAACCTCTTCCAGGGCCTCACCAGCCTCACAGGGAAAAGTTTCTTCCTAAATCTAGTCTAAATCTACCATCTTTCAGCTTAAAGCCATTTCCCTACATCCTATCACCACATAGCCTTGCAAAAACTCCCTCCTCAGCTTTCTTGTAGGCCACTTGTAGGTGCTGAAAAGTCCTCTAAGGTCTCCCTGGAGGCTTCTCTGAACAGCTGAACAGCCCCAGCTCTCCCAGCCAGGCTCCAGAGCAGAGGGGCTCCATCCCTTTGATTTTCTTCAACCCCCTGTTGTGTCCAAAAGTTTAGAAATAGGATTTGTAATCTTTTCTTCTCCCCTTTCTCAAGCTAACATGTTGAGAGATATGTTGTATGTATGACAGCATCATGGAACGAGAATTAGAGACGAATCATGGCATGAACCTTTATTCTAGACTACAAAACCTGGTGGAGTCAGTCTGTCCTCTCCAGTGATCTTTGCCTCATGACATCACTGGTGGTTGAAAAATGTTCCTTCCAGCCCCTTCCCCTTTCCTGACCCGCAAAACCAGTGAGCTGGAAAATGTCAGTCTTTTGTCCTCACCTTTCTTTTCCTGTGTTGTTCTTGTTTTCTCGGCCCCATCTTTCAGCACACTGTGCTATGAATATTATAGATCTATTAAGAGTCAATGAGTGTATTTATATAAGTTATAAAGATTCCTGCTCACCCAAAGCAGCAGGCATGGGAACCTCATAGTGATTTTCCTGCTTTTCTTGTACAGAAGTAGGAGTTTGCCTGACTCACACCTTTATCAGAATTCAGTCACAATGTGTCTCTGTGTTTCCTTAAGGGACCTTTAGCTATCCCTTTCCTTTGGATGTCTACTAAGAGTGTTCTTCCCGGGTCTCTCGCTGTGAAAATTCCATCTGTGGGTTGCATTGCCCTACTTTGCAGCTACAAGAGCAGCAATCCCAGGTACCCACAAATGAAAGGAAAACCAAGAAATGTTAAACTGCTCTTCTCTGTGCCTCAGCTAGACCTTTCCTTGCCAAGGGGCAATGGGAATACTTATTTTTCCAGTGTTACTCTGTCAGAAGGAACACTCAGGCAGCACGCAATGTTATTGCTGCTTATAAAAGCCTTTATTCACAGATGAGGGTTGTGGGGTTTTCTTCCTTTCTTTTTTTCTTCTTCTTTTCTATTTTTTTTTTTCCATTTCGTATTTAGGGTCTTATTATCTTTTGCTATGGTGCAGCAAAGCCCCACAAAGAATTACAGCCATAAGCATCTGAAGCAGTCAGAGTATCCAGATAGCATGTGCTAAGTACGGCAGGATAAATCCAGCAGGGCTGAGTTAACCGAGGGCTCAGTGGATTAGGTTCGAAGCTGGGTTCTCCGGGGTTGGAAAGTGAACAAACGCCTGGCACCTTCTTTGGAAACAGAAAAAAGAAAAGAACAAATGAAAGGGAAATGTAACCTCCTGTCTCAACGTTCCCTTCTCCACATCACACCTCCTGCTTCACAGGCTAATTGGCTTCCCTGAAAACTTTCTTAAAGCCGTTCCCCTTGGTATAACTTCACCCCACACTGAAACATTTGGGTTTTTTGTTGTTGTTTTCAGGACAGATTGGGAGGAAGGTGATGAGGAATCTATAAAGGCAATGAAGTTCATGGAAGACTGTCCTCCAGCTCCTCAGCCACACAGCCGACTTCCCTTGGTCATTATTGGTCTTTCATGTCATGTTATCAACAAACTGAGGACAAAATTACTTCCAACCTTTGCTGTGTTGAGTTTGAGACTACAGAGGCTTTCAGTGGTATGAGAACTATGCCAGAAAATACTACAATAAAATATATTCAACTGATCCTTCTGTGGGGAATGAAGAAGGCGCTGTCCATCACTCTGGGGAAAAGGGCAGAGACACTCAATTTATACTTGTCCCTCCACCATTTTGAGAATTTTTGGTATTTCTGCTGAAATTTTATTCAATTTCTCAGATGAGGTTAGGAACAGTTATTTCAAAATTTGACAAAGTGTAGCAAAATTTTTCCAACTCTGTTTTTAGTGTGGGGATGGCTGCCTGGTAAAGACACACACACACAAAAAAAAGGGTTTTCTTGTTTTGTGGATAAAACTAAGTCCTATCTGACTGAATGTGTTCTTGTTGAAGTGACAAACCTGACCTGGGTAGCAAGAGAACACACAAGAGAGCTCAGCTGTTGCTGAAGAGTCTGGTGATACCTGAGTCCATGGGCTTTGTACACTCTTCTTCCTCTCTTTTTCCTCTTCTGAGTGGGACCTCTCTGTCACAAGTTTCCAATTGCCCATCAGACCTGTAGAAGAAGCATCATTTTCTACAAAACTTTTAGCCTGTTTTAAGCATTTCAACATATTTTCCCATTTATTCCAACTAAAAAAAAAAAAAAAAAAAAAAAAAAAATAAAAAAAAACCTCCTCCTGTTGAAGAGCTAGTTATTGATNAAAAAAAAAAAAATAATAAAAAAAAATCCTCCTCCATTATAAGAATCAATGTGTGAGAACAAGTAAAGCCAGAAGAAGGGGGATTTCAAAAGAAAATAGCTTTCTTTTCCCTCGGAGAATACAGAAAAAACACGGAATTCTCCGTGTATTCTCAGTCTCTTTTCTTCTGCTCTTTGAGGTGGTTCACCATGGACTTGGGAAAAGACATTCCCAAAGTTCCAAATATTCTTTCACAGATGAGGATCTCCAAGCTCATGGCACTTTGCTTACTCACAGTGCTGCCATTAAAGGCCTGGGAGATTAACCCAATTCTGAAGTTGAAGACTGCCTGTTACAAATCCCTCTCAAAGGATACAGGAGATATCTGAGACAAAATTTTGTTACTGGGAAGAGCAGAAAAACTTAAACGAACAAAGCCAGACAGTAATTCCACCTTTAATTCAACTACCACTTATAAATCTCCTCTGATTAAAGATAATTCCAGCATTTTAAAGATCAAAGTCTTGCTGGCTGCTTGATTGCTTTTTAAATTCTGATTTTATATTCTACTAAACTAAACACCATGAAAAAAATAAAGGAGAAATCACATGTACCACACTCAGAAATCTTATTTCATTTAGTGGTGGGGGATGAGAATTGCCTTTAGATTTCTTCTGTTACAAAGATCTATCTCATGTTACCAACGACAGAAGACATCGTTTTCGGTCAAGGATTTGCATAGTAAGAATTTTTGAGGGAGACATACTGGGAGAGGTATTTTGGGGTGCTTTGTATTATTTAAGATAATTTAAAGAGATGCTTACAAGCCCCTGAAAATGAGGGTCCATTGAGATGTCACATCTGAAAGCTCCACCTATACTTGAAAATTTCATCTGTGTCTAATTTGAGGTGGATTTTTTTGGAAAATAATAAACCAATTCCAGAATTTTGCCATACCGTTTTCATTACCCTGCTGTACAATACTGTGAATATTTTCAAGCTTTTCCCTTTTTCTTTATTGCAAAAGTTTTAGGAAGTTTATATAAATTAATAAAATCCTAGGCTCTATGAAGCCAATCTTGCTTTGAACACGCTTTTATTGATCTTTCAGGTAAATCTACTGTGAATGTTATGAGCCAAAGCCAGATCACCAGCTTCAAACAGAATTGGCGGTACCTGTAGAGAGCTTTCCCTGGCAGACGGGCTTTCACTAAAGCCAGCAGAGCAGAGGTGAGGATAAAAAACTGGCTTAATTAACATTTCAGATGTATTGCAGGTTGAGTGATTTAAGGTAGCTTAAACTATCCCAGTTGCCTTGTGGAGGATGTCATTTTTGCAGGATAGAGAACTCAGTCATACACTAATAATCAGGTGTGTTAAACTGAAGAGAGGAATCTCACTCACCTGAGCTTCTTTGGTTTTTGTTTGCCTCATTAGGAGGCTACAGCTTCTTTTCCCCAGTTTCCCCAAGTCAGAATCTTGGGAAGTTGTAGAAGCCTTTTATAATTTCCTAGGACTGTTTTTCATTATTGTGAGAGAGGGAAGGAAGACTCCTGTCTGCTGTTTTGTGAGACACTGCTACACTCACAGAATTAAGGCTGGAAAAGCCCTCTAAGACCATTGAGTCTAACTGGTCCCCCAGCACAGCCAAGTCCAACACTAAACCAGGTCCCCAGGTGTCACATCTGTATTTTTTTTGAACGCTGGTCCCTAAAGTCTTCACCCAAAACCCCCTGCAGTTAACTGAAAGCATTTTTCTGAAAACCGTTTAAGGCTTTCAGAACAAATCTTGGAAAGACAAACTGGAAAATCAAGTTCTTTGGTGATTCCTTATTTTTTGTTGGGGTTTTTTTTGTTGTTTTTTTTTTCCCTAAGTGGCAAAGGGGATTCAAGGGGACAGATTCAGAACCAGTACCCACAGTGAACGCGACAGCTCTTGAATGAGACTATTGAAAGCTGATTATTTGATGTGCAGCTGAGACATCTACAAGTGCTCTCTTCTGCCACTCAGAGTATTAAGGGAAGGACTTTTAGTGTGTTAATCTGAAGAACAAATCAATCTTGTCATGTGTTTTATTAACTTGTATTTGTGACAGGGCCCATAGTACCTCAGCATTCTCTCTATAAAATATATTACAGTAATCAAGTCCAAATAGACTTCCTGGAAAAGGTGGGTTTTTTTCACAAGTCTGGGCTCAAAACTCCAGAAAATGGAAGGCTTAGTTAGAATGTCAACAGCTGACAGAGATTTGTGAGCTATCACAACATTACTGGGATTCATGGAGGTTCACCTGAATGCTCAGCAAATTTTCCAAATCCAATTAACCCAAGGCACCATTTCCTACGTAATAAAAATGATGAGTGTCCTAACAACTCTTTCACAGCTTGAACTATCACTTAAACTAAGGATGAGTGAGCCAGCTTGGCTATAAAGAAAAATAAATGGCTGTGCTTGCCGTTTCCACTGTACTCACTTCATCCCATGCTGGAAGTGTAGCTGAGCAATTTCTATTATTGTTCAACAATTGCATTGGGGCAATCTGTACCTGAAATTTATGTTCAAAGTGACAGAGTAATATGAGATATCCATAGTGTAAATGAGAACTAAAATAGTCTGACACAAATACAGGTCTGAGGAAGTGCAAGAATTTAACTCTCAGAGATGTGTGTGGTTACACAAAGTGTAATTTATTTCCCTGTGGTGTGTGTGTGTCTGTGTACATGCAAATCTACTCATTATTACCCAGAACCAACAATGGTCATTCAAGAGCAAATTTGCATTTTAGTAAAGCAGGAGACATTTTTTTAGTTCAAATTATTGCAACCTAAACTGTCCAGAAGTTGTGAGGAGAAGGAATGGCAAACTAGCACAAGCTTGTCTGCAAAACAAAGGGGAGCTACATTGTTTATCCAGTCTGATTTTAGGGTGAACTGGAAATCACTGAATAAGCAGAAAGAGCAGAGTAAAACAAGAGAAGGATGGAAGATGTGATGAGCACCCAGTGAAGAAGAAAGAAGTAAAAGGGACATGGCCTCCTACCTGTGTGTGAATTTAGAAGAGAGAGGTTCTGTCTCTCCAGAGGGAAAAACAGACACAAAAGTCAAGGGAAACTTCTATTTTGTTTAGAAATAACACTGATGCTTTTAACGAGCATGCCTTATCCCCTTCCTCTACCACAGCAGCAAGGTAGGTAATGTACTCCATGACAAACTGACTGAGTTCCTCAAGGAGTGTTTCAGAGCAGAAGATTTCCTGTAAAGCAGGAAAAGTCAACTGTCCTGTGTATCTCACAAAATCTGTGAAATAAAAGGTGGGGAGACCTAGAAAAAAATCTGCCTCTTTAGTTCGAGGCAACAAACAACCAGGACTCCTGAAACGCTGCGTCTCATTGTGTGACAGGAACCTTGACAGCAAAAATGAGGTTTCTACACAAGTTCTGAGGGGAGAGTTAAATGACAGGAAAAGGCTGGTTTTGTAAAGTCTGACACTCTTGATTCTGAATGTTGGTAATTATGACAAAGATGCACAGAAAGAAAATGATGTTCCTGCAGCAAACTCAGCTGTGAACTGTCAGCTGTGCACCAGTAATGAGAAAGATGTGTTTTAACACTGCTCTGTCTGTGTGTGATGTGGGGAAGAGTGAAGATCCAACATTTCTAATGCTGCTTCCCATGGTGGCATTCCTCAGCGGCAATGCCAAGGAGCCACTGAACAACAAGAATCATCTTGGATTCACCTGTACTTTAAAGTTTGGGAATGTACTTGGGGAGTGGCAGGGGGATAGCCCAGATTAAATCTGGGAAAGGTTGCAGCTGAAAGCTAAAATAGTGTATCAAATGCAGATTTCATGGAGATGTCAGTCTTCCTCTGACTTACACAATATCCTGTTTTAGAGAAAAAATCAGTGGCAATCAAATTTGTAGTGGAAGTATGACTGGTAACACTGTGATTTGGAGGGTGACAATGGTGTTAATGTGATCAGTCACACAGAAATTAAAACATCTGAGTTGAAAAATGCTCAACAAACTAAACAAAACCAAACTCAGAGAGATTGTGGACTCCCCCTCCCTGGGAGCGTTCAAGACCAGGTTAGAGGGGTCTCGGAGCAACCTGGTCCAGTGGAAGGTGTCCCTGCCAATGGGAGGGGATTGCCATGAGAGGATCTTTAAGGTTCCTTCCAACCACAACCATCCTGTGTTTCTATGGTTCTGTGAAATAAAACATGATAAAACAGAACAAAACAAAGCAAATAAAATAACAATAATAAAAAAGAAACTAACATTCTCAAGACAGAGGGACCAAACAGAATGAAAGGAGAAAAATTCCATTTCCCAAGTCAGCACTGGTTTTATTAAGTATCAAAAGCCACAGGCTGCTGTAAAAAACATCCCTTTTTTCTATAAGAGCTGTGGTGTAAAAGGCCACAGGTTCATAATGTTTCCCTTGCACAAATCACTAGCAGGATCAGGGCCCAGTCTCATAAGCTACAGAAAAATATCTAGTTCTGTGGAGACACTGCAAATGTGACAAAAGAAAGGATCTCTTGATGCCACTTTTAACAGTAAATGACACTATTACACTTCAAGATAGACACAAGGCCCCAAGTCAACCTTATTTCAGAGATGAATTACTAAGAGGAGTGCTACAAACCTGTCTTCCTCTAAACAGAAATTAAGGTGACAGGATACTCGTGGGACTGAGGCAAGTTGAAAGGAACTGTGTTGCAACACTAAAGTTAAAGCTGACTCTTTTAATTTCACATTTTCGCAGTACAAAGAAAAAGAAGAAGGAAAAAAAGCCGTAACAAAAAATCCCTGAAATGTTGAACTGAGTCTGTTTAAATAAGTATATATGTGAAAAACCCCCTCCAAACCAGACTAGTGCAAAAACATGATATACTGGAAAAGGAGATTTAATCATTAGTCCGTGCTCTAAGCGGCTTGTCAACATCTCAGGAGAAAAAGATATAAGGCCCCAAAATCACATATTCAGGAGAGAACCTTTTGAAAAGCAGCCATTTGAAACTGCCAACAAACTGAAGACAAAAATGAGATTTGATAGAGGTGACAGAGCCCACAGCATCAGATTAGCTCTTTGTTTGTCACAGCGAGCAAAAGCTGCGGTGCTCAGTCTGTCAGACTCACTCGTGACCTTTATTCTGCCAAGCCAAATGAGAGCGAGGACAGTGAATGCCATTTTGCATCCTGGAACTGTTGCTTGAGAAGCTTGTAAACAGTGATTTGAATAGAAAATGAAAAATCTGAGCACTGAGACTTCATACCGAGCTGTCACTTCTGCGCTTCACCGTTTGCCATGTGTTGTGTTCAGACAGAGGTTCAGTTGTCAGCTCTCAGAGAAACATTCAGACGACAAAAAGCCCACCAAAGCTGGGCGACTCTTCAGGAGGATCTTGTGGCTCAGTAACACTCAGCATAGACATCCTCAGTTCTCTTCCCTCCTCTCTCTTTCCCTCCTGCTCTCTGAAACGCCAGTGGAAGGTGTGCTGTTGAAAATTACACCGCTCGGTACATGCTGGACTGTCATGGAAAGGTGAGAGAGAATCCTGGGAAGGTGGAAAAGCCCTGTTTCATGCTGGATATCAAGCTGTGGATGCCTAGTCACTAAAAGTGGTCAAGGCCAGGCTGGATGGGGCTCTGAGCAGCCTGGTTTAGCAGGAGTTGTCCCTGCCCATGGCAGAGGGGTTGCAATAGATGATCCCGAAGGTCCCTTCCAACCCAAACCAATCTGTGATTCTATGATCCTCTGCTATTTGTGCCAGGAATGGTGCCTGATGCTGATCCACATTGTAATTCCCATGACAAAATCACATTATTTTGGAAACATGGCTCTCCTCTGCAAGTCATACCAATGAGAAGAAATAGAGAGATTTGGGGACAAAAAGTATCACTAAAAGGAGAAGCAATTCCAAGATGCAGAACATTTCTGCTCAGTTCATTCATTTTTTTTTTATATCTCAAAATACTTACGTCCTTCCCATGTTCTATTATTCTACTCTTTTATGCATAATATTTATTACTTCAGTCACTTCTTTTCTGATATTTCTTTTCTTGTTTGTGTCTTCCTCTCAGTGAGGACAGACCAAGCCAGTCTCAAGCCAGACCTTGTCCTTGGAGTAGCCTCTGAAGTGTTCCTCTGTCTCTTACACAGGGACATATGTTTTTCCATTTGATTCCAAATGAGTTAGACAAATCTCAAGTTTCTCACATCTTCACCAAAAACTTACAGGCCCAATATGCTTTGCTTTAGATGTTTCTTTTCTTTGTACTGTTAAGAAAAGAAAACTGAAGCTTTTTGATATCAATCAGATGCAAATTCTGTCAACTCACTGAAAATATTTTGAGCATATTTATTTATATGTAGACACTACTAAGATTTTCAAATGTTTTATGGCCAGTCTGTCTTTGTTCTTATTTAAGATATGAAAACCATATTATTTAAACTTCCTCCAGTGGATATGTCTATTTTCACTGAATTATATGTGTTTTATGGCAGATGTGAGTATGGAAAAAGCTCAGTTGCATTTGTCTGCACTATAGCAAACTATTGAGTGCAGATTTAACTGAGCTAATGATGTCTCCTGGGGTGGAGAGTGATAATATGGGGTGCAATTCTGGGCCGGACAATTCAAGAATGACACTGAGGGGCTGGAGCGAGTCCAGAGAAAGGAACAGAGCTGGGGAAGGGTCTGGAGCACCACGAGCTGCTGAGGGAGCTGGGGAAGCTCATCCTGGAGAAAAGGAAGCTCAGGGGAGACTTTTTGGTTCTGCACAACTCCCTGACAGAAGGGTGCAGCCAGGGCAGGGGCTGGGCTCTGCTCACAGTGAACAAGGGACAGAACAAGAGAAGAGATCCTCAAGCTGTGCCAGGGCAGGTTTAGATTGGACATCAGGAGGAATTTCTTTACTGAAAGGGTTGTCAGGCACTGGAAGGGGCTGCCCAGGGAGGTGGGGGAGTCCCCATCCCTGGAGGTGTCCAAGAAGTGACTGGATGTGGCACTCAGTGCTCTGGGCTGCTTGGCATGGTAGCCTTGGGTCAAAGGTTGGACATGAAAATCTTAGAAGTCTTTCTAAAAACAATGGTTCTATGGTTCTATGAATACTATAATGCTGATATTGCAAGAGAAAGCACAGTCTGAGAAAATCTACCCAGAATTTAATATTTGGGTGGTTACCCTGTACAGCAGTGTTTTGCTGCAATTGTACTGCCAACAATATGCAAAATGCCGTGGGAATACGGACTTGGTTTTTGACCACATCGTGATGCACATCCTTGGCAAATCCTGCCTTACTTTCCTGAAGTCAATCCTTGATTTAAGAACGTCACAGAATGAAATCCTGGATCTGAATATCCTTTAATTTTTATTGCCTTGGCCAAATGACAACCATGTTATAGGTCCCATCTCAAAATCTGTTACCTGTCTAGGTTTAGACCAATAACCCAGGGGCAAAAGTCTTCATCCTATTATTAATGTTTTGATTCATCATTTGATGGAAGTTTTGAGATGCTGCCTGGTAGAATATGCACCAGAAGGGCCAATATTGTTACTGAGACATTTCTTTTGATGCCCTCAGCCCATTTGCATCCTCGTTGTCCTGACACCCTGCAGGGACAAAGAGAAACTTTGTGGAGTGTGCAGCGCCCTCTCATCTCCTCGAATTTGCAGCTGGGATCCACTTCACCAAACAATGCACATTTATTGACAGGTAGTCTGACAGCTTTTTTAAGCTGCTTGGCAGCTTGTTTTTAGCGACACATTGTCATGTTCGGTGTTATCACATTTCTTTTAGACTTGTGTGATACTAAAAGGCCAAACCTCCAAGGCATCAATATGGGGTGCAAAGCAGGACTAGCTCTAAGACACCCAGGAAAATACACCTTAGGGGTCCATTGATTTTTCTTCTAAAAATTTATGTCTATTCACTTTCCATCCCTGTCATTGACAAGCACCTTAACAGTTGTTTCCCAAACAGTTGCTTTAAGTTGGATTTTTTTGTTTTTTCTTTTTACCTTAAGCTTGCAGATGTCTAAGGTGACTAAACTGCACAGTGTTCACAAGACTCTTCAAAAGTCTGTGAAATGCAATTCAAATCACTTTCCAGGAAACTTAAGAAAGAATAAGGCACCTTTCTGGGAATGCCATGTGTTAGTCAAACTCTCCACTGCTCAGGAATTCATTTCATCACAAGCTGTGGGGAGTCATTGCAGTGCTCAAAGTCAGCACCTGCAGAAGGCTGCAGTTGCAGTTCTTCTCTCCTGGCAGTGAAAGACCCAGAGCACACCAGTAATCCAAATTTAGACACTGCAAGGGGCAGCAAAATATTTTGTGGTGCTTAAACAGGTGAGTAGAACTAATTTTGTTTGATTCTTGCTGGTTTTATATCAGGATCAAGCAATTTGGCAGATAGTGAGGATTAATAGAGTTTGTAAGTTCTTTTTATTTCTTTCCTAAATTAAATGTGCTTGTTTTGGAGAGAGATTTGAGTGCCTTTAGAGGTTGTCTTTCAGGGAATAAAATACAAAATATAAATCCTATCATATATGCCCTCCAAAACTGAGCCTGTAACTTTAAATAAGGCTGTCAGGACTGTGCAGCAAAGAGATTCTTCCGCTGGCTGTATTCTGCGTGGAATTTCAGAAATTGTACTCTCCAATTACCCCAGCTGTATGCAGCCAAGACAGTATTTAATAAATCTGGTCCAGTTCAAAAAGCAGAACCAAAAAGCTGCCTGTATTCCCAGCTTATGTGCCTGTCCTTCAGAGTTACATCAGCAGCAAAAACTGCTCCCACTACATGTTGTGTCCAGAAGAGGAGAAACAACTGGAAGGTCCCAGCAGCAGCTGGCAAGTAACAATGATTGAATTCCAGATGGATCTAAAAAACCAGTGATACCTCCTGGGAAACTTTGAAAAACATTTTACTTTGCAATGATCCTGTTCACATCACACTCATTTTAAATTTTTTTCCCCTTTGTTCTTGGCACAGAAGGAACAGATGAGCTCCTGAGAAATAATTCCATTTTGAGAGACCAGCCCCTGCGAATAAAGGCAGAGAGAGGAAACAGGACAGGGAGAATTGCCATTCTGTTGTGATTTCAGACATCAGCTGTTCATTTGTGCTGTTCACTTGTGCAGTTTCTGTAGCTAATTGTTTTTTTTAAGGATTTTACTAGAGCCATAGGATAAGATAGGTTAGAAACAACCTTTGTAGCAATTCACTTGGTCCAGTGCCCCCATCGGAGCAGGGCCAAATTTGATTGCCTAGAATCACAGACTCACAGAATCACAGAATCACAGAATGGTTTGGGTTGGAAGGCACCTCAAATATCATCTCGTTCCAACCCCCTGCCATGGGCAGGGACACCTCCCAGTATTCCAGGTTGCTCCAAGCCCCATCCAACCTGGCCTTGGACACTTCCAGGGATCCAGGGGCAGCCACAGCTTCTCTGGACACCCTGTGCCAGGGCCTCATGATATCAGCTCCAGCCCCTGGCCTGTGAGGTTTGACTGTCTCCAAGGATGAAGATTCCTTGGTTTCTCTGGGCCCTTGTTCCAATATTTGGCCACCTGCAGGGCAGACAAAGGGTCCATGGCCCCTCCAGAGAGGCCTGCCAGGATCCAAATGGAAGAAGACAAAACACAGACCTGAGGAGAAGGCTCCAGTACAGACCCAAATTCCCTCTAGGAGGCAGGGTCAGAGGCAGGACTGGAGACCAGCAAACCTCGAGCTCAGGTCAAACTCGGACTGAAGCACAGGCCTGAGTTTAAATGGGGCTGCTGCATCCCCAGGCAAAAGGGAGGAGGTCCAGGGGAGGCTGATCTGGGCCATTCAGGCCCATCACCCTTGTGACCCTGACACCAAGATCTTTCTGAAAGAAAACCCTGTAAAGAATGTATTATTAGTTTCTCCTTTTTCCTCTCCTATCCTCTGAAAAACAAAGCTTCTTTCTGTCTGGAAACAAACTTGGCCCTGTGGGTGTTCACAGAGTCTTTGCTCACCATATCCTGCAAACTGGAACTCAGTCGTGACCTAGAAGGATCTTGGAGAAGGGTGGGAAGGGTGGTTCAAACCCCATTCATGCAGGGGCTCACACTCCTCTTTTGCAGCATGATAAGCAGATAAAATGCCCCTGACATGTTCAAAATGCTTTCTTGAAGAAAGATAACAATTCTGTGTCATGCCTCAGTTGCCTGAAGGGCTCCAGGAGTGTTTTTCCCTGAGTACACCATTAACCAGATATATTTGGGGTTGGCTGGTTTCTTTTTGTCCGCTCTCCTCAGAGACATCCATGATAGTGGTGCTCAGCACTTCAAGGTGGCACAGACAATTTTTGCTCTTTCACAGTCAGAGTACTCACTATATTCAGGAGAGAAATTTCCACTTAGGCCTGACAGGAAAAGATCTGGATTTCGTGGATGTAGTAGGTTGCCTTTTACTGCTAAGGTGCAATTAGGGTGCAATTTATCTTCAAATGTACAGCAGGAAAAGGATGTTCAATTGATTTCCATGCTTTGCAACCTCAGGTTTTGGTCACACCTTGGCTTCGCCTTTTCTCTGCCAATGACACACACCTGACAAACCCTGAAATTTAAATTCTTTAACTAACTCAAATCCGGGGTATGATATTGGGTAACACTGAGTGCCCAATGATAGACAGAAGGTCAAAATTTTATAGGATCCCTTGTGGTTTTATAGTCTATGCAATGAAAGCCATTAACTCATTTTTCAATATTGAAAGATGATGGCCTCTGGCATATTAATCCTTCAAATAACTCTGACTTATAGCCCCTATGGCTATAAAGCCTTACACTTTTCCTCCAATACCATAGAATTGGAAAATGCACTTAGCCTGAAAGTTTCTAGATTAACTATGAAGGAGGAAACAGACTCTATCTGTAGGACTGTTCGCGCTGTAATATTCTGAAATTCTCCTGCCAAGCTTGAATAAAGTTTGTGAAAGTGCTAATTTTATTTGAGAAAGCTCATGAGATGCAATTATGGAATGTCTGAGGGCTTATCAATGCAAAGCCAGTCAGTAATTAAAATCTATTTTGGAAGGACCATCTAGTTTTAAAAACAGCTTTGCTAATGGCCATCCGTAGTTCCAGTGCTGTTTATTTCTTAGTAATTAATTTACTAGCCCCAGAAATAGATAGAGAGGAATCACATTTAATAATTAGACAGTTAAACTTGGGTGAGATGTCATGACTGTGTCATCACTCACTGCAAAGCAGGTCTCTTTAAATCACATGCAGGTAGAAGCTGTAAAACAGGAGTTAATTATTCTAAAGGAGGACTGATAGCAGCTACCTTCCCTTAACAAACATATTTGACAGCTTTGTGGAAGAAGTATTAACAGTAGATTTTCTGTCAATTAGAAGAAATTACTGTTCATATAGTTTGAATAGCATTGAATATCCTTGTGATTAAACCCCTTATTTAGGAAAATAAAATAACTGTTAAAACCTTCATCTAAATTTGCCTGAGATGGAATATCCATCAAAATCCTTGCTGAAAAGATTAATTCCTCTCATTATTGAAATCCATCAGGTTTTTGCTCAGCCTGAATTTCTCCAGCTTAAATTGTATTTTGATTTCTTGCACTCAGATTGATTTTGTGAAGATTCAGCAACTGCTGCATGACAGACAATCATGCCCAGCACACGTCAAGGCCTGTCATAATTATGTCATGTTATACCGTAATACAATAGTAATTCTATCTTGTTGTATCATTTCTGAAATTATTAACTGCAGCTCTGACTGAACTACTCTATTTTATTTTTTTGTAAACACGTGTCTTGTGTTCGAGCTGTAAAGAAATGATCTGACACTTTGACATCTTAAATAAGAACAGAAAACATGTTTTCACCACATTAATTGGAGAAAAAGTCGATCTTGGTATTCAGGGAAATGAAACCAGATATTTAAAGTAGCAGCTTCTCCATTAACTATGGATATAATTTGGGATTTCCAGTTAAGCAAACAGTACTCTGAAGTTACAGCACTCCTGAGAAGGTGGACTCACACTTTTGATGATTGTATTTTGGAAAGGCTCTGTGTTGTGTTTATATTTTGGGAGTCAGAGTGAAAGAAGAGAATTTATTTTGAGTCGGAGAAAGGGCTGCCGAGCTCTGATGAAATATGCATTACACTGTATACTTGATATTCACTCCTATTTTTGCTATTGTTGCTGTCAGCTTTTCCTGGAGCAAGGACACATCTAACAGACCCACAAAACAATAGACTGCTTCAGCAGTCAGAGTGCAGAAGCCTTTGAAGAAAAGTCTATGGGTAAGGTCTAGGCAATTTCACAGGATCACCTTTATTTCCCCCTGTTTTATCGAGTATAACAATGGACAGGTCACCACTGGTAGCCCATCCGTGTCCCATGACCTGGCCCAGTGTCTCCTGTAAGTGCAGAAGAGGAGAGAATAAAGGACTGGTGACTTTTGGATTCTGCATCCCCATGTGAACAAAGATGATATTATTGAGATTTTCTCAACAGTTTGTTTCAAGAAGAACACTGAGAGTCAACAAATATTTCTAAAGCACATTCACTCCTTGGCTCAGAAAGTACCACCAACAGATCTGCAATTTGAGCTCTGGAACCTGACGAGTCTGTCAGTGCCCACAGAAACAGCTGCCCCTGTTTGAGGGACTGTGGTCACCAATGGGGAGTTGGTACAGAAACAGGGAGCTGATAATAAAATGATTGTTAGGAAAATAAGTATTTTCATCCTGGCAAACTGAAAAATATTTAGGTGACAGGATGCTCCTAAAATATCTATGTAAATGAGGTTCATGGAGCTAGATGTTGGCTGCATCAATCCCAATTTTAATCCTTCCTGAGAATGAAAAACCTGATTTGCTTGTGAAGGTTACGCACCTTCTTCTGTTAATGAAAATAAGTTTAAGGGCTTGGCAATGCCATCTTCTGCAACACACCGGCACAGAACAACAAACTCTTTGAACAGTTTGTCTGCTCTGCTGTTTAACACAGTGGCTTTTTTTTATGACAAAAAAAATTACAATCTAGAAATTTCACCATCCATTTATTGCCAAAGTCTGCAAAGTCTGATAATTCAAATAGTGTATTTTATTGGGTTTTACAGACAGCAAAACTTGACCACATATGTCCTTCTCTTTCAATACCTTTCTCTTTTCTCCATGTTTTTGGTTCTAAAAGAAAACTGTAATTTCTTTGAGCCAGAGACTTTCTGCTCAGGTGCGTCAAACTTGTTCAATCTTGTCCAAGATTTCAATGAAATCGGAGGGTCTTGTGTCTTTCGTTATCACACAAGAGATAATAATATCTCATTGTAACAATAGGATTCCACTTTTTTTCCCTACATTTTTTTATTTCTTGCCTGATGTTTGAATGTCTTTCAATAAACCTCTAGGAAAATTTAATTTATAGGGAAAAATTAGAGCATTTTGACCACATGTTTTGGAACAAAATAAATAAGGACAAGCTGGATGGGGTTCTAAGCAGCATGTTCTAGTGGAAGGTGTCTGCCTGTGGCAGAGGGTTGGAACTAATTAATTTTTAAGGTCCCTTCCAACCCAAATCACTCCAGGAGTCCATGAAGTGTTGTTTTCCAATTAATTTTTTTGCCTTATTTTTGCAGAAGATGATAGCAGCCATGACAGGGAGCAAAGGTTATATTAAAAAGATTAAAGTTTTTAAAGTGCTTCACTGTTTTAAATTTATTAAGCAGATTATGATTTTTTTTAATACTCTGGAAGACAAAGATACATCCCCAGCCCATGAGGGCCTGGCAAACTACCTGAGTGAAAACTCTCCCAGCCATTTCTGTTGGACGAGGCTGCAGAAAGGCATCCAAGGCTGCATAATGAGATGGGGACAGATGGTGGTAGGATGGGGCAGAGGCCTCAGTGCCTGATGCCTTAAAGAGTTTCTCCTGATTTTCCAGTGGCTTCTGTGCTGTTCAGGCAGCAAAACCTGGAAGGCTGCTCCTCACAACCCTACGGAACACAAGTGAGGCCATTCCCAATTAATTGTATCATTGCTGAAACTTTTTAAGGAACATTGAGTGGCCTTGCAACTTTAAAAAAAAAAAAAAAAAGAGGATGGGGGGAGAGCAGAGAGGGGGGTGAAAAAAGCCCTGCTGCCAAATTGTGATTTAAACTGAGATTGGCATCAGCAGACATTTCCACATCAGCCTTTAGCACATCTGGTCCAGACCAAACAAATAGAAGATTTATTCTGTCAGTGAGATCATTTAGCATTCCTTTTTATGCTTCAGAAAGAGCCTGTACCTGTCAGTCACCAAAGCACTAGGCTTTTGGTGGCTGGGCTCTGTTGCTCTTTCTGACTAGCCTTGATCTGAGACTTCTAAGAAGGTTTGTGTTCACCCGCTCCACCTGGGAGACCGGTACCCATGCCAAGTTCATTTCCATAGTCTTATAAAAATCTCCTGGAGGATTTCAAACATCTGCTCATAAGTAAAGAAACATTGTCTTGAGATATAACAATAATATAAAGGGCAACTGAACCTTCCTTGCAAATAAAACTGAGCTAATAAATTATTTTGTTTCAACAGTTTTATACAATTCAAACAAAAAGCTGAATAGAGCTAAACAGGCACACACACACGAAAAATCAGGTGTGAAGGGGTTTCTTCTGATACCTTCTGATACTTTTTTTATTTCCTTTTGGTCAATAGGTTTGGGGTTTTTTTATTTCCTGAGCACTTGATGATAATTATTGAAAGGAAGAGCTGAGGTGAGCAGCTTTAATTAGCAGCAGAGATCTCAGTGTGATGCACAGGAGGAGGTGCTGGACTGGGGGAGGCAGAGGGGCAGCTGGAGGTGAGTAGGCTGGGGATTCCTGCAGACAGGACAGGATAACCCAGGATGTGCAGGATCTCTGTTCTCTCACCACCAGGCTGAACAATGACCTAAGGGAGAGGGGCAGTGCTGGCCAGTCCCTACCTGGCACAGCAGGAACATCTGTGAGTGCCCCCCCTCCCCAGGTGCCCCTGGGTAACAGGGACAGGCTGTACAAGAGAAAATAAACAATAAACAAGAACAATGGGTCATTGAATTTGGAGGTGTTACTGAGGTTAATCAGCCTCTATACCTCACTAAAATGAGCCATTGTCAGAGGGGACTCCCCTCTGGAGGGAACAGAAGGCCCAGTGTGCAGACTGGACTTCTTAGGGAAGCCTGATGCCTCCAGGGAACCCAGGTTAAAGCAATGAAGAGAAAGTTTCTTGGTACAACCCTCAGATTATTATCCATTACAGATTTTTCAGGTTGACAGCAACAGAAGTTGCAGCAAGTACAAGGACAATCGAGACACTTCAGGGCTCTGGGACAACTGGTTAAGGGACCAGAAGTACAAGTAGCATTCTCCTCTGTCCTTCCTGTTGCAAGGAATGATGAGGGAAGGAAGAGGCAGAGCCAGCAGATCAACGCCTGGCTCAAGGCCTGGTGTCACCAGCAGAATTTGGGGGGTTTTGCTCATGGATGAGTTTACATGACATCAGGCCTGCTGGCATCAGAGAGGTACTACTGTGTCAAAAGGAGAAAGAGACCTTTGCACAGGATTTAACAGGGCTCACTGAAAGAGCTTTAAATGACATTTGAAGGTGGAGAGGGATAAAACCAAGACAACAGCAGATGAACCTGGGAGGACTTGGCAATGGCCGAGGGGTGGTGTGCTGGCAAGGTTCTTCGGTCTGCTGCCTAACTGGAGTGAGGGATGGAGATCCATGGGACAGCAAAGACACCAGGGTTTGATGTATTAGAAACCATGGAAGTGTCCAAGAATGGCCACATAGGGATTAGGGCTTTTTCCCATAAAAAAGGGGCAAAAACAAAAGCCCGAATGAAGACCATCTATGTCAATGCACACAGTAAGGGCAACAAACAGGACGATCCGGAAGACGTTGTGCAAGGGGAAAACTCTGCTGTGACTTCCATCATGAAAACATGGCTGGGTGACTGGCACAGCTGGAGTGCTGCAATGGATGCATTAAACTCTTCAGAAAGGACTGGCGAGGAAGGAGAGGCAATGGGGTAGCCCTGAATATTAGGGAGAGTTTTGATTGTCCAGATCTTGTTGGTGATGACAGGGTTGAATGTTTAGGGACAAGAGTCAGGGGAAGGCCAACAAGGCCAATGTTCTGGTGAGAATCTGTTACAGATCACCCATCCAGGGTGAAGAGGCTGATGAAATATTCTACAAGCAGCACTGATGTCTTTAGATTTAGCTTTTTATTTTCAGACCCTGTACTGCTTTAGTGTGTAGCTCTAAAACTCCATACAATCTGTGAGCTCCTGTTCTCCCATTCTGGTCAGACAGAACAAATCCTCTCTAGGCCTGAAACTTGAGGACACCTTGTTGTTCCAGGCCCCAAAATACGTAAACTAAAGCTCTAAAAGGGGAGATGAACTTGAGGTAAATTACATCATCACCTGAAATTGTAATTGGACGATTAACCCTGATATGTAAATTGATCAAAACTTATAAAAATGTAGAAAACTCATGACTGGGGATCCATCTTGGGTGTAGCCTCTCCCGAAGAAGGCTTTTGACTGCCTGAGGTGTCCCTATTGAAGGCCCTTCAATAAATACCCAGTTTATTCCCTTAATTTTGTCTGGCCTCTGTTCTAGGTAGCCACTCCAAGGCATCAGCACAGCAAAGTCTCACAATCTCCAGCCCATGCTCTCGTGGGGGACTTACCAGATGTCTGCTGGAAAGGCAATACAGCACAGAGGAAACAGCCCAGGAGGTTCCTGGAGTGTGTGGAAGAGAACTTCCTGACACAGCTGGTGAGGAAGCCAGCTAGGGAAACAAACTTGGAGCTCACCTCCTCATCATGCAGCAAATGGAGGCACTTCAGACATGGAACATGTCAGTTATTAAACGTATTTGACAATACCCTGCCACAATCTGAACAGGAACTGAAGGCAGCTGAAGGAGCTGAGGGAGGGTAAGACATGAAAAATGCAATTACCTGCACTGGATTTCAGTGGGATCCTAGAATTAAACTCTCCTATTAATAATAAGAGGTCTGTACAATCTTATGACCGTCAGAATGGGCCAGGACCACTACTTCTGTAGGAAGATGAATATGGATGGGTAATGTGGAAAAATAGCACTCCTCTGACCTTTTTTATTTGACAATTAATGGTGTATGTATAATTTATTTTTATACTACTAAAAAATTGGGGTTTAACACTTGAGTAATGTATTGCCTATACCCGCAGCTGGGTGCACAAGGGTGTCCAGAGGGGTTTCTATCAATGTCTTCTGCTGGTGAACTTGTTCTGTGTTCTCCATTGCTTGGAGAGTTTGCTCACTTGTGGGTTCCCTAAGGAATTCCATCAAGCTTGCTAATAAACTTCAAATTCTTATACAAATGCTTGACATTTGAAAGTACCAAAGTTGCTTTAACTGCTTGAAGTCTGTTGTAATAATTATCCACAGGAACCACTAGCTTGATCGCGCTAACAGACATGGGGATATTGCTGTTTAAGAAGTAATTCCAAGGGGTAATGTTCACTTTATTGGTAGTTTTACTTGTTGTTATGTCATTGTAATAGACAACAGTAATATTTTAATTGAAAATTATCTCCCTTGCTCAAAAATTCTTCCCTTAAAAAGCATCTGCCTAAAAATCAATAAAAAGTGATCAATTTGCAGATGAAGTCTTGATCATTAGGACACAGAGGGTGTTATTCAAATGGGCTCACTTCTTTCTAGAAATGCTTATCCAGTAATGGATAATAGAATTTCTGTCTCCACAAGCTCCCTTGGTAGTCAGGAAAAAAAAATATTCACTTGAGGTTAAGCTTCATGGTAAGGGCCAAACTCTGAGTGTCCTGGCTACCCTGCTGGAAGAGCCAATGGGTTTTTCTCCATTGATTATGGAAAAACACAGGAGAGATTTTCTTGCTAAGCTAAAACCAGCAATAACCTAGATATCTTCCCAAAAGTTGTGGAATGAACACAGTGCTGGTGCTCTGCCCGAGGACTGAGGCTGTTGGGATTTCACACAAACTCAACCCAAGTTAGGGGCCAGCTGCAGAGATCAATTTGCTCAGTTCAGTGGCTTGTGTAATTCAAGAGGTCAGAGGAGACAGTCACAGTGTTCCCTGCAGCCCTTTCCAGCCTATGTGTGAAGGCATTAAAGCAAAAGTCATGGAAACTGAAATCCGCTTTCCATTGGTTTTTGATGGACAGGTTCCCAGATCTCACTCCATCACTTTTCTGGTCTGTTATGGAATTGAGTCACACCATTAGATTTGCCTCAGATACCGAATCTAGCTAAGAGCAGCAGTCTGTTCAGGTAATGAACAATGATGTAACATAATTGAGTTCTTTTCCAGCTCAGCCCTCATAATTTTAGGATGTGGCATCAAAGCCATAAAAGAGACAGTTGACCATTCTATTGGCTGACTCTTGCAGTCAAGGAAAAAGGAAATGATAAGAGGAGAAGGGAAAAAAAGAACAGACCCGGCAAAAAAAAAAGAGGTGTGTGAAGAAGAAAGAAGTTGAACAAAAAGGAAAGAGAAAAATGGAACGTTTAATGCATGGGAACATTGCACAAACCCATTGCAATTGTACTAGGAACAAAACTGGTGATAAAATGGCTTTGGGGGAGCTGAAAGATGATGTTAATCCTCTCCCTGGTTCCAGCAGTGTATTGTCACTACCTGAAAACCACTGAACAGTTGTAAAATGTGTGTCTTGAGATTTTGAATAATATCAGTTAAACAAGCACAGAACCAACCTATATCTATTTACTGTGCTTAGGCAGCCCAGCAGTTGAGCTGAGCTTCTTACAGATCTCCTTGGACATTGTTTTGCAAAGACGATCTTGGAATTCTTTAAAGACTCTGTGATGGTGGAAGAGACTAAGTTAGACCAGACTAGAACTAGAGAGGTGGCTAATATCTTCTTGTCTGTCATGGGAACAAAAGCCAATATTTCGCCTGTATGGCAGCAACTGAGAGAGATAAAGGAAATCCTCTGAGGATGACAACCATTTGGATTTTTTATTTTTTATTTTCTGTAAAGCTGAGAAATTGAGCCCTCAAGCAGGGTCTTATCATGGACTCCTCCCGAGGGCAACAGAATAACCCATCAGTTTTCAGCAGAGCTCCTTCCCTTGATTTGAAGTAAGGAGATGTTCTTGGCCAGCCTTGACTCAGGAATCTGAGGAAATGAACCAAATCATTTGAATTGTGGGCTGGCCACCTACTTGCACACTCAGCCTCATGAGTGCCTCTTATTCCTCTTGTGCACAATTCCACCTGGACTGACATGAGAAAAACCCTGAGTAGCGCTGTACAGGCTGTTGGCAATCAGGAGTCCTTCCTGCAACTGTCCCACATTGAGCCAGCAGGGCCACAACCCAGCTCTGTCCCGCCAGGCTGCCCCTTCCGCAAGGAGATCTTTGCGGTGCCTTCTTTCCACTTTGCAGTACTGAGTGGACACTGAGGTTGTAACCCTGTGACTTTTGTTCAAGATGCCCCTGAAGGTCAAGATACCCAGGCTATGAACCCAAGACCTAAATCAAAGTGACCTGATCTTCAAAAGCGCTGAACCCTGAGTGACTTTAAGAAGAGGTCAGCTTCTCTGAAAACTAATTTCCTTTGATTTAAGGGCCTAATTATGGATCTAGCAACAGTAAGCATCTCTATGAAAAAGTTCAAAACTAGCTAGGGGAATTAGCTACTGAGATCACATTAATTTCAGCACCTTTGAAAATATCTGCCCCAGGTTTGGAAAAGTACATCCCTAACTTGATTCTTTCTTCCTTTTCCCCCTTTGCTGCTAATTATTCTTCTTTCAACCCCTATTTCAAAATCCATACAGCATTTTGGAAGCTGTGTTAATTTGTACAGTACCTCTGCACATGGTTCATTCCCATTTCTTTCTTGTGTTTTCACTCTGACATATGATTATTCTTATTGCTCTGCTCTTCACTTTTCCTACCTAGCACCCTTATCCATACAGTAAATTCTGTTCCCAGCTGCTTTGTTATTTGTTTTGATAAAGGCAGCAGTCTTTGGTACTACACTAACAAGAGTTGTGGCTTGCTCCTTTGCCGGAGAAACACTTTTTATAATGCTCCCACCACGTCTTCTTTCTTTTAGTGGAAACAGGGAGGTTTCCTTTCAGTACAAAGGTGCTCTAACAAAATATTCTGATTCCAATTATCACTCAGTTTTGGCCTCAGTAGGCACTCAGATTTGCATGTATGGTCCAACCTGTATGTGTGGAAGAACAGGAAAAACAGCAGAGACATGTAGTGGAGAAACTGCATCACAGGTTAGCAAAAAACTGACTTACCCTTGAATCATTTTTATCATGGCTCTGCTGTTGGATTCTTCACTATCCTCTAGTTTTTACTTAGACATGCAATCAACAGCCACATATGACATGCCAAGTTGAAGCTGATTTGTTCCCCTCTTGTGGCATTTAATAAGCAAGATTATAACCAGCCTTTGCTGAGGCGGCTCCTACAGCAGAAGTTGCCAATAGTCTGCAATCATTTATCAGAGAAGGATGACACGCAAAACAAAGAACAATAAAAAACTCCCCTTTCTCAAAAGCTGTGTGATGTTTCATTTATTTTGTGCCATCCAGGAGTGAAATTTGTATAGGCTCCTGAAATTTTCTGTGCCTGGGGAGATCCTCGTTATGTAACACGAGTACAGGACTCTGCCCACACATGAGAAATGCAAGGCACGGACCCAAAGTGACTCAGGAAAAGCTCTGTAGTTTCCAAACAAGATGTTATTCTTCCTTCCCAACAAGCTAACTAGCAAAGTGATTGATTCTGACCCCTGTGACAAACTTTAATATTTTATGTTGCAAACAAAATTGCTGGAAGTAGTAAAAAACTCCAAAACTAAATGAAAAAAAAAATTTTTTTTAGAGCTTTTCAAAGACAGCTAGAGACCATATACTTCTATGGAATCTGAAGAATCACCAGGTTTTAGTATTTTATTCCAATTTTTCCTAATTTTCTGCTCTTATTTCTAAAGAGCTTAATTTTTTCAAAAATTCCTCCTTTTTTCCTTTTTTTTCTTCTGTCCAAATCTACAAAATGTGCAGTGAATTAACACATAGAAATGGCAAACACTTCAGGGACTTGGCTCCCAAGTCCTCATTATCTTCAGAAATATGTTACAGTGGTACTGGAAGCCTGTCTAATTTCATATCAATTTGCTTCCAGCCATGATTTTCTGATATACACCCCAGTGAGTGAACAGGGGACTAACAAAAAAAATTATGAGCTTTTATAACCACAGATACAATTTGGGAAGAGTAATTCTCCAGTAGCATATTCCTCATAAGTCTTGCTATTAAGACAGCTTTTTTCTGGTTTTTCTTGGATATTGGGCAGCTGAATTTTGTCAGTTTTGGTAATTTGAAGCCATCAGCTTCTGAACACAGGCACTGGTACTTTGCTGGATTATTTTAGCAGTGTAATGGCTGAGACATTTTTTACCCAGGTAAACTAGCACAGTGCTATGCAATATTTAATCATGGTTTCTCAATCAGCACAGGCCAGGGATCACATCCAAGGGGAATTTGGAGGGTTTATATTGTATTTCAAAGGCTAAAAGAATTTGAGAATATGGATGTATTCTGTCATTTGGCCTCTGGGCCAAGAAACTGCAACTGGCCCTTTAGTTTACCAATAGAGCTGTAGTTGCTTTGCTTCCTGAATTCCCATGTGAAATTCCTTATTTCTTTACATTCTTCTGGTGTCCTGGGCAGCAATGGAGCTCAGACATGAACGTTGCACTGAATACACCATTGGCACAGGAAAGCTGCAAAAAATACACAATTTTCTGTCAAAAGGATATCAGTGCCAGTATACTCCAGTAAAATGGGTTGAATAATTATGGGACATCACCTTTTTCCTACTGCAATGACAGAATCATAAAATCATAGAATTTTTTAGGTTGGAAAATACCTTTAAGACCACTGAGTCCAACCATTCCTCCCGCATTGCCAAGACCACCACTAATCCATGTCCTCACCACATCCACACGCTGTGATTCTCTGATTCTCTACCATATTTTCTAGAAGTGGGGGCTTGTTTGTGCAAACTCCAAGGAGTAAAACTGAAAATCTCTCAATCTGAGTTGCTGTAACTCAAGCCAAACTTGGGCTCGCAGCACAAAACTTGTCAATATAAAAATTTCTAAGGTCTGCAGAAGAGAAGGAGGCTGTGTAAAGAAACATACATTCACATACACTTACATTCATATATGCAAACAAAGGCACACTTGCTTCTCCTTCAACTTTTTCAAAACCCTCAGTTCCTATCCCCAGCTTTTGTTCCAGAACCCTCTGAAGTAACTAAACTATAAATGGAGCTGTGAAAACTCAATAAACTGGGAGAAGTGCCTGAATTTTGCTTATCTGCTTTAAGAGGTTTCAAGAAATATATAGATACTCCACAAAAGCACAGTGAAATTGTGTTGACGAAGGTGTCAAAATATGTACATACAGGAAGGGATAGCTTGATACAAATTTAGACTTAAAATGGTTTGTTTTCCTGAGGTTGGAATCTGCCAGAACGTTCACTTATCTGTCGTATATCTGTGATGTTGAATACATTTTACAAGAGCAAGAAAGCAATTCAGCAAAGATTGCAAGAGAGACTAAAGTTAAGTGTCATCTAGGAATGACTTCTTAGCCATGGGTCATGGGAGAACTTATCAGTAGAACACAAGAGAACATCCGAAACATCAGCAATTTTTAATGTGAGATCAAAGGAGTTTTGCATAAATGCAAGGCAAGGGATTCTTTGAGAAAAAAGAAAAAATGTGTGTGCAAACAATGCAGCAGGATTCAAAATACATCTGAGGCTGCAGAGTCATACGATAAGTGAGACCAGAGGAGGCCACCAAGATTATTAGAGTGATGGAACACCTCTCCTACGAGGAAAAGCTGAGAAAATTGGGATTGTTCATCTGGAAAAAAGGAAGCATCAGGGTGATCTAATAGTGGCCTTCCAGTACTTGAAGGGAACCCATGGAAAGATGGAAAGGGATTATTTCCAAGAATGACAGGGAAAAGAGAAGCGGCTTCAAACTGACAGAGGGTAGGTTTAGGTTGGATATCAGGAAAAAACTCTACTGCGAGGGTGGAGAGGCACAGATTGCCCAGAGAGGCTGTGGCTGCCCCATCCCTGGAAGTGCTCAGGACGAGGTTGGATGGGGCTTGGAGCAACCTGGGACAGTGGAAGGTGTCCCTGCCATGGCAGGGGAGTGGAACAAGATGAGCTTTAAGGTCCCTTCCAACCCAAACCATTCAGTGTTTCTATGATTCTATGAATAAATGTACAGCTCTATAGGACAGAATAATGCAGTTTGGAAGGGGCCTCAGAAGTCCAGTTAAATTTTCTACTCAAAGCACAGAGAGCTGCAGTTCTGGGCTTCATCCAGGTGGTTGCTCAGAACCTCTGAGGAGCAAAGCTGTACAACCACTTTGAGCAACCCCTCCCAGTGTCTGAGTGCCCTCTGGGTTGAAGTTTATCTTTAAATTTTGTCTGAAATTCTGTTTCAGCTTATGTCCTTTGGCTCTCCTCCTCCTATTATGCAAAGCCTGGTTCTGGCTCCTTTGACCAGAACTAGACAGAGTATTCCAATGTGATCGAATGGTAATGGGTGATTTGAACAATCAATGAACCACAGAATGACTGGTGTTGGAAGGAACCGTAAAGATCTTCATGTTCCAACCCCATGTCACAGGCAGGGATGCCACCCACTGGATAAAGTGTCTCAGGACCCCATCCAACTTGGCCTTGAACACTTTCGAGAACATTGCAGTCAGCAAAGAAGAAAAAAAAGATAATTCAAACAACAGTCAATATACCTTTGAGAAAAAAAAAGACTCTCCCAAACTTACTGTAATTACCATTGGAAAATATAAAGAGGGAAAATTACAAGTGAGAGCTGGAAATGGTGATGCTCGTACTATTCTTGGCTCATTCAATGGCCAAATATGGAAATATAAGCAAGTTGCAACCCATCTGTGCCTCCAAGTAAAATGGGCTTGAACAGCAAAGTTTTCAAGCAGGAAGCATGGAGTAACATATGTTTATCTAGAGTATCTTACACCATGTGAGTGAATGGATTCCAGGTCTTACTACAGCTTTCTGTGAACCACATAATTTTTAACTCATTGTGTACCTTTATGTTTAAGGACCAGAGACCTCTGGAAAAAAATCAGAGTTGTTCTGAAAGCTAGACTGTGATGGAAAGAAATGAGCTTTTTGAGGTGATTTTTTTTTCAATATATGTGTACAGTGGGGTTAGGAAACACTGGGAGTAAAATCTGTCTGTGCACGGACTTCAACTCACCTCTACACGGCTGCCTTGATGTGTGTTTTTGTACCTGTACATTGTAATCATCTTATTCCACAGGACTGCCATTTTTAAATATTTCAGTTCTTCCATAAATAAATGAAAAATAGTTCATTGTTCATTTTCACACCATTTTAAAACTTCCCAAAAAAAGTTCAGGGAGTCTTGGAGTTTTTAATGGTAAAACTCCATGTGCATATGCTCACCCAAATTATTCTCCTAACAAATGGAATTTCCTCTCTAGGTTTAGGTCTATCCTCAGTCTCTCTGCTGTAAGTCTGTGATAACTCCATAAAGCCCACACAGATCACCAAGAATGTAAAATTAATGAAATACTGATCAAAGATCGCATCGTCTGCTTGTATTGGCCTCCATTTGGCCTTACACCAGTGCGATCCCAGGGGAAGATGGCAGCTCCTTACTCATTCTTCCCTTCTCCCTTCTTCCACGCAAACTCTGCCCAAAACTGATGACTTCTCCCTCAGCTGGTTCCCAGAGCCAACTGGTCTTTCCCTGTCTTCCCCCAGCTAATGTGAGCTGGTTTTCCTCTTGTATATACAGCTGCCCTAATTCTTAGAGCATTTCATCCTTTTCACTTTCTAAATGGAAATGTTAAATTTTTCACAGAGGAGGTGCCCTGGGGGGGAGTTTTGCTCACACCCAAGAATGGATGTCAGTTAATATTTGGACATGATTAATTAACAGTAAACCCTAAGGCAAACTTTGCTATTATGAAAATAAGACAATATTCCAGATTACATGAGCGTCTGCCTATATGACAAAGTTACCCAGATGCTCTGAAATCAACAAAGATTTGTCACAGATACAAAGAGAGTTATTATTTTATGAATTTCATATTCAGATGAATTACTTTTCTCCCTCTTAGACAATACAGGAATGAGCTAGGGATAAGCCACTCTTTGAATTACCTCTCAGACACTTTCCAGCACTAGTATAAAGTTTTCTAATTTTGCAGAAAATTATTTGAAGCTCATATTCTTTTCCTAGTCAGTGGTTAATTGGTATTTTACCAGACAAGTGGAAGGCCAACCGTACCGTGCAGTGTTTGTAAGTCCTGAATTACATTTGCAGCTCCATCTTGGATGGAAAACAACTTATGTTTGACAAATAGAGCTGAAACACACCACGGCTCAGCCTGAGAAACAAAACCGAGTTTTTCCAGGAGAAACTAAAGTAGGTCATCGTGTAGGCAAATTAGAGGCACGCATATTTTAACGGAGTGCAGATGCTGGGGTAGCTGAAGGAACTCCAGCACTGAAGGGCTGAAAACCACACCCATCTACTGCCAGGGAGGCAGATGGGAAGAGACACAGCTACACAAACAGTGCTATTGAATGTGCAATGGAAGATATGGCCAGAACTTTAATTTATTGTCTTATCCAAAAGATGTAGGAAAAGGCGCAGTAGCTCTTCATCATCACCAAAAAAAAAACCAAAACAAAAAAAAAAAAAACAACAAAAAAAAAAAAAAAAAAAAAAAAAAAAAAAACAAAAAAAAACCACACACTTTTTTTGCTTCATAAAATAAGGATGTCAATATTTTTCTGCTATGGAACATTACAGACTGTTTCAAGACAAACTGTTTCAGAATCCGAAAATGTTCTGTCACTGTTATTCAAGTATTTTCTTCCACCTCAAGTCCAGGTCTAGATGTATTTGGAGACATTGTGAAATGGCATCTTCTGACTATGAGAAAAAAATTTCATGATGAGGTCAGCCAAAACCTCTGTTTGTTTTGTATTAAATTTTTAACAGAAGGATTTCAGCAAATAGAAAAGTAACTCTTTCTAGAACACAGACTCAAGAAGCTTGGGAAAGCCTGAAAATATAATCAAAAAACATAGGAGAGTAAGCTTTCAAAATCTGATTCCTCTTCAAAATTCAGCAAATAAATCTTTGTCCTCTCATTTGGAAAAAAAAATTAAAACAATCTCTTGCAAGGCATTACAAATGCACTTGGAACAAAGAACGTTTGACACCCATAATCCTAAACCTCTAAATGTAACATGACAAAGGCAAAAAATTAGTTAAACCTCTCAACAACCATGAAATTTCAATCCCAATCCTTATCAATCTGTTGACTTAATTATCACTGATTCATAACAGCTCTTTAATTCTGACATGAACATTTGTCCTTTTTTAATTGTGGCATGGTTCCATCTCTAATGATAAATTCATGCAATCATGGTTCGTGAGCTTTTATTTCCGTAGATTCTGGATTCCTCTGATAAGTGAGCAGAAGAAACTTCAACCAGAAAAAGTGAATCTTCCTCAGGGAAATGCTCAGTTGATATCATTTGTCTCCAGTTTCATAATGTTGTCACTGAAATGTGCCAAGGTCAGATTGGGGAAAAATATAATGAAAAAATATATAAAATAAATATAATAAAGGATCATTTTGTTATAAACACCTAATGTAATGTCTTGCATCCCAGAAATGTTCTGAAAGGAGATGGTAGCCAGGTGTGGTTGGTCTCTTCTTCCAGTGGCAGGATGCGTGGAAAGGGCTTCAAGTAGCACAAGGGGAAGCTTAGATCGAATTTTGGGGAAAATATTCTTCACTGAAAGTGTGGTCAGACATTGGAATAGGCTGCCCAAGGACGTGGTCTGATCATGATACCTGCAAGAGTTCAAAAGGCACGAGGAAGTGGCACTTCGGGATTTGGTTTAGTGGTTAACGGTGGGACTTGATGCTCTTAGAGGTCTTTTCCAACCTTAACTATTCTATGAGATGTATCAGGTATGGTTTAATGTTGTTATTAGCAACTTCAATTGCAAAATGGAGAGTAAGGCTATTCATTATTTTTGTGAGTGACTCAAGTTAAATGGTCTGCAAGTGTGCCACAGGAAATGAATAAAAGTCAAAATTATCATCACAAAGATATTTAATTCTGTAAGTCTAAGTACAAAACTCTAGAGTTACACAGTAGAAAATGAATTGCACTGACACAGAACGGGAGATGTTTGAGCAGTCAGCACTTCTCCAAAAATACCTGACTGCTGTAGGAACAGCAACTCGTCTCTGTCACTCTTTTTCAGAGTTAAATATCAGGTCGGGAGGTACAAAGATTTCTAAAACAAATCAAATCATTTCACTGTACTCCATGGCTTCAGCTGGACAATACATGTCAATAAAAATAGCGAGTGGGTCTAGAGGAGAGCAAAAGAGATCCTCAGTGATACAGAGAACACAAGAATGGGGAAAGATTGAAAAGATGAGAAAGATTCAATTAAATCAGAGGGAAGTGGTATAGCTGTTCCTGGAGAATTCAAGAAGGATTTGGGCACAGCTCTGAGGCATGTGGTGAGATTCTTGGGGCTCTCCTGTCCAGGGCCAGGTGTTGGGTTTCAATTGTCCTTGAGGGTCCCTTCCACTACAGGATATTCTAGGGTTCTATGATTCTATGAAAGATTTCTGAAAGTGGTCCAAGAAATATAAATTTTCACAGAATTCTTTAAAATAATTAAAAGACTGCAAGATGGGAAAAAAACCCCAAAAATGCAGAGACTTTTGAGATAACATAATGGTCAAAAGACACTTTATATTAATCACGGAAACTGCAGATCTTGAATTCTCCAACTATCTGGATCAGTGATCCTAAGAAACTCCTCTTCCTAGAGGATGGATGAATAGCTTGTACCACACTTCATACTGGACTCTTTGTTTTCCAGCTTGGAGTGTGAGGATTTATGCTACTCAATTCTTTCACAGTATTTTAGACTTCCAGATGCAAATTATTGTTACAACCAAGCATGTGGAGCAAACCTGAATATAACAAAGACTACAACACTCGTAATAGGTAATATATTTGTATTCCTTGTTTGTGTTCAGAGTATGACTTGGAAAGCAACAAGAAGAAGAATAAAAATAAGACTTTTTAGGAAGCCAATTAGAAAATGTAAAACTTACATCTTGCAATTCATAGATGTAAAACAATCCACACAAAAAGACCTTAAAGGCCACGAAAGAATGTTCGCCATCTGAAATTTGTAAGATTTTCTGCTATTGCATAACATTGCCTCCAGCAATGAACCTCACCGAATCGCATCAACTCAAAGTTTGTGCTACAAATCCGTGTCACTTCAGAGAGAGACTAAGAGAGAGAGAAAGAAACAGAAATGGAAAGTGCACCCCATATGGAGTTTATACCAAATTATTTAAAAATATGTTTAAAAGTAATCAAAAAATCAGTTCCATTCAGTGGTGTCTGTCATGAATCCTGGAAGAACATGATATGAGAGACCTTAAGTTTTATGGAGGAAAAAAAAAGGAGCAGGTAACTAACTAGCAGGCACACTGAGGATGGTGGCAGTTCCTTATAAAGTCACAAAATCTGGTAAATAAAAAAAAAATGGCTTTTTTTAGTGATGGGAGGCGTTTTTAAGTTTAGAAGCTTCCAACAGTCCGTTGCACAGGCAGAAGTACAGGGAGACAATATTCACTAAGGGTAGGACTGGACAGATTTTGGGGTGAACATTTTATTCCATTAGTGGGTTATGATGAAAAAAGTATTGATAGGTGATGCCCCATGAGTTCATATAAGCACAAGAGGAAAACAGGCTGCCTGCAGAGGATGGAAATACATCCTCAATTGCCTTGCCAGGTATTTCTACACCAAGCCCTACAAACATGGGAGCAGTCACCCCTTCCTACAGCAGCACCCCAGTCTCCCTTCCTTTCCCATCCCTTCAGGTAGATGGTGAGCAAACCTGACCCCACAGCTCCCTTCCTCATTTCTTTATCTTTCCTCCTCTTTTCCTCTGTGATTTCCAGTAGCAGCAATGCTGCTGCCTCACTCTGTATCCTATAAGCAGCAAAATTCCACTTTGCTCCCGTTTCAGAGAAGGCCATCCCAATGCACATGGCTGGGATTCTCAAAGTCACCAAGCAGAAGAGCATCAGTTTTTCTTGCTTTGGAGTTTCTGCTGATCCCAGTCTCCTGCCTGCCCCACTGCTTTGTTTGTGCAGCCCTTTGGCTGTTCCCTGCCCGCCCTTACAAATGTTGTTTTGACACCGTGATCACCAGGTGCCCCACCACCCCTTCCATCAACAGACGCTTGTGCAGCAGATGGCACAAATGGGTTGGCAATAATTCAGTGTCTCAGCCTTGGATTGCCTTGTCTGCTGCTTGTGGTGGTGGCTAGACAGGGTTAATGACAGTAGCAGGGAAAAAATATATTAAAAATACTGCAGGGATGCTCTTTCAGAGAGGAAAGCTCTTCCACGGGCCTGAAACCCCTCTGAAAATCTCTGTTCTTAATAAGCATGAGCTATGTTCTATAGCAAAAGAGGTTTATTTTAGTACCTTCAGTTTAATCACATTCAAAATGTCCAGGTTTCCCTTATCTCCTTTGATCATCATAACTCTGATGGCTCCAGTTGTATTTTCTGCCATACCTTACAAGACTGTGGTTAGTTTAGCTATGATGCCCTAAAGATAATAAATAAATAAAGTTAGTAAGGGGTGGTGAGAGCTTCCATTAGACCAACATACCTGCTGGGATACTGAAATGCATGGGTAGAAATAGAAACCAATGGTAAATGCTGAAGCTTTTTATTCTTTAGTTGAGTTAGTGCTTAAAAAGCAGCCGCATTTTTTATCTAAACACTTATAAAGGGCTGGAAGTCAATTCAATGTGAATAATCATGAAGTTTGGGGATTTTTGGATTCAGAGTTCCATTACTGAGCCCAGTAACCTACAGGAATATGTAGATCATGCAAAGAGTTAGAAATGACTCATAATCAGTTTCTTTACTCTGTTGGCTTCTTACTCAGAATAAATCTCTTGAACTGTTTTCATCCATTTCGCTACTTCTAAATTGGAGATAATATTCTTGTCCCAGGGGTACTGCAATGATTAATTAATCACTTCAAGTCACTTGGGATGTGAAAATGTGTGTGTGTGTATATACAGAATATATATAAATATTTCCTTTACTTTGTATGTTAGGCATAAAGGGTGTCGTTCTAGAATCAGCACTGAAAGTTTTGAACAAAAATAATCAAAAAAACACCCCATCTTGGGAATTCAGGCTGTCAAATTCAAATGACAGTCATACTTCCCATCTCCAAATTATCTCCAGCTATAAAGTTCTCTCTCTTTCCTTGAAATTGTCTCCCTCAGAAGACTCAAGAAGCAAAAGTTATTGATCCTGAAGAAATTTCACATTGCTTTCCTTTTCCAGTATGATATGGAGTCATTTGTATTCCACTTTGTGGGGCTTTGTCAGGCAGTGTAGATTCCCCTGCAGTCTGGACCACTGAGAGGCACAAAACAGCTCCCACCGCTGCAGCTACGAGGGCAGGAAAACCAGAGAAATAAACTAGAAGAGTTGTATTTTAAGAAAAATAAATATGGATGCATTCGGGCTTCTTATGCAGCATCACTGACCTTCAACTGTTGGACTTGATAATCTTAAAGGTCTTTTCCAACCTTAGTGGTTTTATTATTCCGTGATAACACTCTGTAGTGTCACACACAAGGCTGGGTAAATGATCACTAAAAATGGGCCCAGCTGTTCCAAGCCTTTTTCTGGACCTACTTCCACAACCATAAGGCCAGCATGTAAAAATGAGGCAGTTCTGCAAATTTATTCCTAGACTTCTTCTTAAAATAAGAAAAAATAAGCAAATAAAATGCAAATAAAATATCTATAATATCTTTTTACTTTTTTCATAAATTATTGAGGTTCTAGCTTCTTAAAAAAGAAACCTTAATAAAGACTCTTGTATGATCACAATGTGATTGAGTCAAAAAACAAACATAGGTTTTTCACCATTTTCTGCTTTTAAGCTACAGCTACATGGATTTTGCTGTTACTGGAAGGAAAAAATAAACTCTATAGAGCCCTGGCACACATTTCCAGCTCAGCCTTAATTTCTCACATGATCTCAGGCAGGTGCTTTAAACCCACATTGGCTCAATTGCCCATCTGTTGATCAAAGCTAATGTCTAGACCAAGTAGAGTCACTTGACAACTTCAGAGTAAAATGATTTTCTGCCAGATTCACCAGAACGAAAAAATGTTGAGAAAACACATCAAGCCCATGAAAGTTTTTGGCAGAGAAACCAGAAGGATCCTGTGAATCCAGTGACACCCCTTTGGTGAAGGATAAGCCCCCTTTTACAGTTGTTGCTCTTCTAACTAATCACACACATAAAAATTCAGAGTAGTAAACTCCCAGGCCCCTCCAGGGCTCTTGTTCCAGCTTTCCTTATATGATATAATCAGATTTCCATTCTGTAAGTGTGGATGTGGATTTGCTGCTTAACCTCAGAGGCTTTAAATTTCCAGCTCTTTTTGTGGTTCCTCTCACTGGCTGGCTGCTGCACAGGCAGGGCAGCGACTCATCTCCCACATTTCTCCCTGGTCATTTCCCACAGTGACAGAAAAATCCTGGAAATATATTTTCTTTAAGAAACATTCTGGGCTAGTGAGCCTTGTAAGCACAGGAGCATCCTTCCTCTTCTAAAAGCTTATGCTGCTTTTATTAGTTCTGCTACTATATTATGCTGTGAAGCAAAAATATCAAATAATCATGATTCTTAGAAATTCCTCCCTGTGAGGGTGGGGAGGCCCTGGCACAGGTTGTCCAGAGAAACTGTGGCTGCCCCATCCCTGGAAGTGTCCAGGGCCAGGTTGGATGGGGCTTGGAGCACCCTGGGACAGTGGAAGGTGTCCCTGCCCATGGCAAGGGGATGGAATGAGATGATTTTTAATGTTCCTTCCAACTCAAGCCATTCTGCGATCCTGTGATACTTCCCTCATTAAAGTAGAGCAAGAAATCAGGAAGTGTCAGATGTTTGGGAACTGGAATGTGAACAATCAGAGCTGAAATCCAAAAAATCCAAATAGCTAAAATGATTTCACAGCCTTTCTAGTTACAAAATACTTCTACCTTCAATGGGATCTTGTTCCCTCCTACCCTGCAAAAAAAGGATTTTGTCAAAAAATTGTCCTCATTTGTGGCCCAAGATTTTCACTCATTTCTCATATTTTTGAGAAAGTATATGAAATAAATATATTTTTAGGTAAAGAAGGAAGTTGCTAGGAGGCAGGAAAAGATCTATTCTGTAAAGACAGGTGAAAAACAGGTATAAGTATTCCCCTCTGGCTGCTATTTTACTAAAAATAAGCATTTAAATATGACATGTACAGAAATTTTACAATGGAAGAGAGACCAAGAAGTCCTTTGCCTTCCTTCTCCTTTTGTTTTTAGTTTGGTTTCCCTGTATCCCACTGCTCCAAAAAATGGCCTTGAGTTTGTGTACATGTGTGTCTGTATGTAATGACATCTAATAACATCTCAATTAGATCTGCATTGCAATGGGCTCATTAGTATAAACGTGTGTGATTGGCCTCTGCTCTGCTGCAGAACTGAAGTCAATCAGATAAACTTCAAAGGGCAAACGGAAGGATTATGCTTCACCTCATGGGGACACAGGCCTTCCTTTGAAGTACCTGTTGGCATCCAGAAAGTTCTGTCAAGTCATCAATACATTTTAACTACCTTGGGGTAGTTTCCTACCTTTTTCTTCTGATGTAAAAAGCCTTCCTTTTTTTTTTCTCATGTAAATATCCTGCTTGGCCCCATGGGATCTGGAACCCCAATTGATGCCCTGAGCAGCATCACCACGGCCAGAATCAACCAGGCATCAAACACTTCCTTTTTAGTATCCAGGAGAAGTAATTTGGTTCTTCACAAGTTGTACAAATACACAGAGAAAGCAGTGCTGACATTGGGAAGGCTTCAACTTCCAGCTAAGAGGGGCCCATACAAGTGTTAACCAGGGTTATCCTTGTTAATTCAGAATCAATTTCCCTGCATATCTAAGTGTTCACTCAGTTTCATGATTAGATAAAATGTCAGAGCTAAAATATATGCCTGCATATTACTACTAGCACTAGACAAGTCAGGCGTTCTCTCCTCTGTTTATTCAACAGCAAACCACTGCTATTTGCAAAACAAAAAAAGCAACACAGCGAGAACATTGAAATCCTTTCTATTTCTTTTTTAAGTGCTCAGACTAAACCACACAAAACCAGCCAGTCATTTCTTCCCTGCCAGCTGATTATGCAGCCATGTTGTTTGAAAGCTTGCATAATTTACATTAGCATGCCTAAGATCTCAGGTGACTATGCCTTTGAGGCCAGCATGATAGCCCCAGTGGACCGAGATTTGATATTCTTCCCAATATCTGACCCTTTTTTCCTTGTTAATTATAGGCAGACTTCCCTGGCCTGGGCCCGGATCTGCACCTGTTTCCCATCTCTGAGCAGCTGCTAATTAGGTTGCAAATGGTGGGGCCGGGCAGAGCTGGCCACACAGGCTCCAGAGCCCATTGATGAGGCTGGCGAGCCGAGCACACAACAATTATTGCCTTCTGAACTTCCCGCAAGGAAAGCTGCTCCCAGACACCACACTGTACTGAAATTAAAAATTGTATCACTCCTCACCCTGCTGACATGTCACAGTGCTGCTCCATAGGAATAAGGGATGGCAGAGGGTGGTGTTGGATCCAGCACTCCCTTGCGCAGTGAGAAATAATAAATATCTCCAGTTATGTGTATTTAAGGTGGAGGTGACTCCAACAGAATGTTGTTAATGTTTCACTTAAAATCATTTATTTGTTTTTCTGGTCCCAAGTCAAAGTGACCTCCGAGTCTTATCTTGGAAACAGAGTTGTGAATGATCCTAAAAACCTTATGCTGGAATAATCCTAAAAAATTTATTTGGATTAGTGGCATTTGAGCAACATCTCAAAACAGTGGGCTAATTGCAGCATTATTCAGCAATTTAAGCTAAAATTTAAAATTGGCCGTTTCTTTGGTGCTCAGAGAAAAGGGGAAGTACATTAAAAGCACAGAGGCTGATTTATTTGTTAATAAATAAATAAATAAATGTTGTGTTTCCAACCCAAATGGTGAAAGGTGATAAATGTTTCAGAGAAGCAGAGAAGAGTTCCTAACGGGAGGGATGAGGTGACTCTCTCCTGTTCCAAGATGTGTGAAAAAGTATGTAACATAAGTTATCCATGAAGTATGTTGAAATGCTCTTGGTTTTATGACACAAAATACCGAGATTTTGGAAACCCAAAGATATATGAATTATTCCAAAATTCTACAGATAGGGAAAATATGGTATACAGAAGCTAAAGGGACTTGCTTGAGCACATAAAAAGGATTTCTGCAAGTGAGGAAAGGATTGTAAATGTATTGAAACCACTGAAACATTCTTCCACCTGCCTGAAGATGTATTTAATTCCAGTGTGCTCAAGGATCATCTCTACCAATGGACTGCATGAAAGAACCTTCTTTGTGGTTCTAGATCTTCAGTTCAAGAAAGAAAAATAAAACACTAAATAATACTAATATTATTTTTAAATGTTTATATCACTAAGAGCAAGTCCAAGAGCAAATGCTCTGAAAAATTCATGGGTTTTTACCCAAACTTACAAGAACCCACTCTGAATAACACATCCCTCACCTACAAACTGAGACTTCTGCAGTCCAGAGGATTCTTTGCTAAAGGAAATATTCTGAAGCAACTTTGCATAGAATGCAGAATAAATCAAAGATTTTCATAAGCAGAAAATCATGTGAAACCCACCCTATAAATAATTCACTGTGAATTATTTGCTTGTCTTAGGATCTGCGGGCCAGATTCCCAGCTGGTGTAAATCCAGGATTGTCTCAGCTTCAGTGGGGCTGTGCTGATTTACACCAGCTCAGGAGCTGGCCCAGTGTGTTGATCAGGAGTATTTCATCAGCATAATAGGACAGGGTATGCTTTGAAAAAAAAAAAAAAAAAAATAAGAGTGACATGCACTGAAAACAGAAACAAAACAGTTCACCAGCTGTTCACAATCTTCATATGTCTGTGGATGGTGTGAAGGAGATAGAAAGCCCTTTGTGCAGGCTAATAGTGTGCCAGGAAGCTGCAGCAGGTGACAAAAACCAATAATCATCTCCCCAGTTTTTCAGGAAATGATGATCTGGAACAATAGTTGGCAGCTTAACTCTTGTCAGCCTGTTGTTTTACAAAATCCCGCATTTCCTCTGCTTTGAATTCGTATTAGCAGAGGATGAATCATTGATGCTGCCGGATCCCCTCATTTTTTATATACAGCGGAATGAATTATTTTCATATATCATGTCATGAGCTTTCTCTATTTTTACATTTTCCCACTGCAGTTGAATCAAAGTGAATATTTCATAGAGATTCCTTTTCTGTAGGGTTTGACCATAAATCAGATCTGCTGCAATCTATCTGCAGAGGTGACCTGTTTTCTCAAAGCTAACATGGCAAAAAAAA
>VYZT01046155.1:159720-188997 GCA_013400735.1 Pomatostomus ruficeps
AAAAAAAAAAAGAAACAACAGAAAAAAAGCCCTAGCCTCTAACGAAATAATTCCTTACCAAAATATTCTTTTAATTAAAGAAACACTCTAACAAATATTTTAAAAATTGGCATAACTTACCTTTTATTAAATGTTTAAATACATTGGAATGTTGCATCGACTTAGCTTTAATATTTTGGACAGGCTTGGGATAGAGTCTGTCTCCAACAAAGATGAAAGGAAGCAGAGAAGGTAATGGATAAATTTACATCAACACATGACTGGATATGAGTGCTTATGTTATAGTTAAGTGCATTATGAAAGATTTAGAAAACCCTGTTCTTGGCTTTAGGCTTAAAGTAATTAGCAATTTTTGCATATATGAACCAGTGGAGACCCTGAATCTAACTTTAGGGGCATTAAGGTTTTTAATACAATCCCTCAGCTTGTGTTCAGAGTCAGTGTAGAAAGGAACATCAGGGACCGGTAAGTACGGGGTAAAATAAAGCAGCACTTGTACCCTCACCCTGCAGTGAATTGATTCTTCTAGGAGTGAATGAGACTTAAACCCCCACATGTGGAGGTTGACCAACATCTGAACTTATTGGCAGGTTCTTGTTATCAGGCCAGAGAGATTCAGGAAAAAAGATTTTAAAAAAATATATTAAAGGAGAATAAAATTGCTGTTCCTTTTTAGGTGGAAGTTTGGCCAAGTATTAATGATGTGATGAACAATGTCCTAAAAGGAGCTGGTCTTGATGACCAATGTCATGTTCTTGGGAGAACTGATCCAAGGGACAGAAAAAAACTCTGTGATTTCCAATTGATCAAATAATTTCTTTCTCTCCCTACTGCCTCAAAGTGTGTCGGTTTATTTACTCGTCATTTTTGGGGATGGTCGTCTATGGTTAAGTATAAGTAGTTTCCCTTCTTTGCATCATCTATGAAATTTGAATTTAGGACAAAAGTTTTGCTGAAAACTTTAATCTGTTTGTGAATAACCCATAAGCATGCATGGACCCACAAAGATTAATGTGCTGAATAAACTTTTTACTCTGGATTGATGATCTTGTCCTTTTTTTCTGTGATTGTTGACAATGGTCCAAAGGTAGAATGGCTTTGCTAGAAAAGCTGAGGAGGTTATTGGTAATTTCCTACTTAGATAATGTTAGAAAAATGGGGTGAAAACATATATTTGGACTCCTCTAAAAAAAATAGATAAAGTTTATTCTTTTTTAATAATCCTGGTTAAGGGGACTCAGCAAGGTATGAACAGAGGTCAGGAAATTGTCCCATACAAAGAAACTGATGTCTATCTCTAGAAAAGTACAAGTTCCATAAATCATAGAATCATAGAATCACAGAATGATATGTGTCAGAAAAGAACTTAAAGATCCTCTCATTCTAACCCCTCTGCCATGGGCAGGGACACCTCCCACTGCTCCAGGTTGCTCCAAGCCCCATCTAACCTGGTCTTGGACACTTCCAGGGATGGGGCAGCCACAGCTTCTCTGGGCAATATCTGCCAGGGCGTCCCCATTCTCACAGGGAAGAATTTTTTTCTAATCCTCAATTCTTTCAGACTTTCATTACAGGCAGATGCTCTATCCTTCTAATCATTTTTGTGGCTCTCATGTGCACTCCTCCCACCAGGAGCTGTGAGTCCAGAGTCCTTCCTGTGTTACATTAAGTGACACCAGCCACAGGAATGACTTCCTACAGGGTTTCCCCTTTCAGCCAACAGCCACCTGCATTTAACCAGCAGAAAAGCTCCCAATGACCTCTTGGAGATTTTTTCATTTGCATAACTGCCTAAACATTGCCCTAGGCTATCTGAGACATCTGCATGGTCCTGGTGAGTGTAGTACTGGACCTACAGGAGAGCCACAACCTGGAAAAACAAGATAATTCAGGATAACCTCAGTCGTCTTCCTCTGTTCTTTAAGAAATTCCTTTGTTCACCAAGCAGTGAAGCAAACACAGTTTTTAGGCAATGCCCTTGACCTTTAATAGTTAGATCTGTTGATCTGAGATCTTTCTAACCTAAACAATTCAATGGTTCTATGATCTCAAATGGGATTAGATGGACTTTTTAGGCAACTGAGCTATGTTGACCAAATTCCCATTCTGATCAAGGGCCTAAACTGTGAACACCTAAATTTCAGTGTGTTAATCTTGCACCAAACCCAATCCGAGGTCATTAACGTGAAGTAGCCATTGAATAGTCAGCTGGCTAAACATGACCATTTAGTGCCAGCTGGGATACCCTAAAGAATTCCACCTGGACTCCAGCTGCAACTCCCCAGACTCAGATGGCGCTTGGAACCACAGCATATGTGGGCTATTAAACCAAGCCACTAAATTTTAGATGGCTAAAATTAGGTTAGATGAATCCTGCTTTCAGGGCCTCAGGATGCCACTTCTAAATCTTCTACACCCTATTAATCTGACACCTAAAGGCTAAGACTGGGAATAAAAATTATGCCTTTCATAGGCTTCTAAATGCAAGGGATACGTTATTACTCCTCGATAGGAACCAAGGCCCGAGGATATTTTACATCCTAAAGTCCTACAGAGACATTCAGTGTATGAGTTTCTGTAAGCATGAAATGTTGCATCCAAACATGATTTATAATAACTTTAGGTTTCTCAGAGAGGCATAAGCTTGGGTAATGGATTGGGTGGATGGAATGGGAGGCAGAGTGTTTATTTGTAGATGGTGCTGTTTAAAATTAGTCAACACCATTTTTTATTGTTTTAGTCATATGCTTTCAAAGATTAACTTATTCAAACTCTCATCAAGACTTGATTCTACCTCTTTGAACCATAAGTTATTATTTGAAGACTTTCTAACATATTCCAGTACTCCAGATGTCTGCAAAATTTCTACTGAAATATACTGGCTAACTTGCACTTTGACTTACTGCATTTTGTTTCCCATATTCCGTCTGGTTCCCATATTCTCCTGTATTTACACTTCTGGGTTTTGTGGTAAAACCAAGGAATGAAAAATTTGGGCAAATAACGATGGTATGAGCACACAGCAGCTAGATCCTGTAAATTATGGAGAAGTTCAGTATGAGAAGAACTATAAATTCCTTCTAGTTCTGCTGTTGCAGTACCATAACCAGCATTCTAGCTACATAAAAAGCAATAGCAACTGACATACGGATGCCTAGGAAACATTTAAAATCAAAGACAGACTCCTTTTTCACAAAGTTCTTGTTTGTATTACAGCTCCATGCATGGATATTTTGGTTATATCCTTTTTTTTTTCTTTTTTTTTTTAACATACTAAGTTGCTTCAGTGATAAGTCCATGAAAGTTAAATCATCCATCTATTCCAAAGCAAGTTTTTCTTAAAATCTGGTTTATTTATTTACACACTTAGGAATATGTGCACACACCTTGACATGAGCATCCTTTGGAGACTCCCTTGGTTAGATGACACTATTTTATTTTCAAAGAAAAGGTCACAATAACTAGAAGTCACTGGCCTTAGCTGTACTCATCTGAGACAGGATTCAGTGTGGAGTAAAGGAGACAATTCAGAGCAGCTCTATCACTTGTCTAAGCCAGATATCATCACCCAAATCTCCTTTATGCTCAAAGGAAACAAATAGGTGCTTCCAGCTGTGAATTATCTGATAAAATTGGGATTTTTTTTCTTCAGAATGAGATGAACCACCCTCTAGAGGCAAAAAAAAAAAATCATTTAACAGTGGCTCCTTAGCTCTGCTGTTAAACTACAGGCTAAGAGAGAGTATTTCTGAAGTTACCTAAGAAAACCTTGTCTCCAAGAAATTAAAAATTTACCCAGTGCCATGCTGAAGATAAATAATAAAGCCTCCAAGTCTTCTTATTTTCATATCCAGACACCAAATCCAGGAGTTCTGGTGCTTTGCAAGATGCATAACATACAAAATCCTTCCAGGTTTTCCTTTAAATCTCCGTGTCATTGCTGCAACCACAAATAACACTCCACATTCCTGTTATTTATACTTGAGGTTCAGGTCTCTGTGTTTTCTTCCCAATTACTCCACTTTCTCTGTTCTCTCCTTGCTTATGCAATCCTTTTAATTTCCCTTACCTTTCTCTTCAGGGAGTCTTGATATTATTTTTATACAATGTGTTCTTGTAATTTTGACTGTGTTATGGTATCGCAGTAGTGCAGGAAACTAAATATATCCTCCAGGTAGTTTGGGCATTTGGAAAAGAGATGTTCTAAGCAGAATGTAGTGTAAAGCTGCATCTGAATCAGAAATCAAAGTCTTTAAAGTAAAAATCTTAGTAAGGGATATTAAACCCCTTCATTCCCAACCTTTTAAACCCTAAAAGTTCATTGTTAAAGAATGAAGCTGGATTTTTTTTTATTAATTAAATTTCCAGTAATATCATTTAGTCTATTGTGTTAGATTAAACCATTAGTTATTTATTACATTGCACTAAAATGCAATGTACTAATACAATGTACTAAAATGAGCTGGATTACTAAACTGCATTATTTGAATACAGTGTTAATATTTATTTTAAATCATTAAGTACAGAATGATAATGGAAGAAAGCACGGATATGTTCATTTCTGCCATCCTTTTACCAAGAGCAGATTTCAATATTAGCAAGATCTCCAAAGTGTGGAAATAACTGGAGAACAGAACCCACCATGAGCAGTTTGCTCTCATTTTCTCCTGAGAAAGAGAATTGTTTGAGCAGAGAATTGTTGGAATTTAACTTTTGGACTTTCCCCAGAGAATCTGACTGCCCCATCCCTTGAAGTGTCCAAGGCCAGGTTGGATGGAGCTTGGAGCAGCCTGAGATAGTGAAAAGTGTCCCTGCCCATGGCAGGGGGGTAGAATGAGATGTTCTAGAAGGTCCCTTCCAACCCAAACCATTCTGCGATTCTATGGAATTTTTCTGTCTGTTTGTTTTTCAATCTACAAACTACTTTGAAAGCAATATAATCTCATATCAACAAAATGTTTTCTGAAAGGTCTTCTGAGGTCATTCAGCAGCATCTGGACTTCATTTTTCATGGTCAGTAGCTGCATGTGGCCAAGAGTTGCTCTTATTACAACTGTGAAATGCTTTTTTCCTCAGTACTCGAAATCTTATGCTTCCAGTAATGTTGTCAGGCAGGTCTATGACACAGGAAGGGAAGCCAAGGAGCTCAACATCTGTTGGAACTGCTCTCTCCTTTGTCCATGCCATGAAGCAAATCTCTTCTCTGCAGGACAGCCCTGAAGGCTCCAGTCCAGCCAGCAGCTCCAGATGATCAAATCCAGCCTGTGATGTCCAGAATTCTGCAAATGTGGGAGGTACAGGTTTGGCTTTGAGGGAACAGAACTGGTTTGTCAAATATCTGAGACTTGGCTGCTCTCTATTGTTTACTTGAATATAACTCTTAAAAACCTCTTGGTGCTGAGTACTCTACTGTTAAAGAAATAGGATTGTCTTTAATTATGTAAAAGATTTCCATTTTTAGCCATGTAAAAGTCTACACTGGTCATCAATTTTTCTTCTACAGGCAATGGAGAAACAAAGGGCTTTCCAGAGTGGGATTCAGCCATTTCTAACAGATATATCTAAAACAGACAGAACCAATTGGTCTTTGGAGATGCCTGACCCTTGACTGCAAAGAAAATCAAGACTGAGTTAGAGAAGATGTCTCATTTTATAAAGTTTCATTTAGGCAATGTGACTCCCACCTACATTTAGCTGCCCTGACTCAAAGGCTTGTTCTATATGCAGAAAACACCGATAAAGAATGCAGCACGTCTGCATCTCACAGGCCGGGATGCACCCAGCAAAAAGGGCAGCATTTCCGTGTGCACTCTAGTGACACAGGAACCCAAATCCCAGAGTATTTTTCAGTTGGGTCCATTAGGATCAAATGACTTCCATAAAGTCACACACAGAGCCTGTGTTCAGGCAAGAGCTGGAGTCAGCCCTCCGGAGTCCCGAGCCGCCGCTCACCCTCACCACCATCCACCCCTCCCTCATCAGCTTCCTGACCCGACTAAACAGCACTGCCAGGGTCCCTTTCTTTTCTTTTTTTGAAGGAAAAGCTGTGTGGGTCTCTGAAGTTAAGCAAGTTTCTTCTGCTTTACACATCTAAATTAAAATCTATTTAAGAAAAAACTACAAGACATAGTGCAATTTTAAAGTCATTTGGCAAACTGATTCTGTCAAGAAAGCTTAGTTTCATTCTGTTTGCTTGCAACAGCTTTTTTTTTCCATAACTCTGCTGTTCTTGTTCTTTTAATACATTTGGGAGGCCTGTCAAGGCCTATCCACTCTCTAAATAGCTTTGCAGATTAAATTTTTAACTCTACTCTCTTCATGCAGATGTATATTTCTGACAAAGAATTGCACTGACATGTCATCTCCCATCTTTCTCACAAGAGAGGAAATAGCTACGTGCCAGTGCTGTTCGAAACTCTGACTCTCCCCAGCAAACAATAAAATAAAATAAAATAATCATAATTAAAAACCCCTGCTTTGAGAAAACCCACCTCTTTATTTGGGCTTTTGCCACACTGATTTCCTTTGTCATAGCAGTTTTGGGCTATTTTCTGCTTCACCTTCAGCAACATTTGCAACCAACTAATGAGAAACTGGGGAATATGGGGCAGAAGAAAAATGGGGTTTGGTGATTTAGTTGCTGCTACAGGCACACCTGAACTTTTAGCCAAAGCCTGTGCAGAGCACCCAGCCTAACCCTAAATCCTTTTTTTTCACTCAGAAACATTTTTATCATTAGTTTTTCTATTTTTAAACATAACTACAAAAAAAAATCCTACTCCACTGCAGATGCCCTGTGGAAGGAATGCCCTGGCTTCATAGGAATGAAGGTTTTCTGATTTACCAGATCAGGAGTGTGCCCAGTTAAGGACTTTTCAAGAGCAGTTGTTTCCTAGAACAGGGCAAGAGACAGCAGAGAGGGAACAGGCTGAGTTTCAGCGAGCAGAATCCATCCCCAGATTAGGTATGTAAATTAAAAGGGTCTTCGATGTGTCGTGCAGTTTGTCATCTTCCGTTCAGCTTCCTTCTCCCCACAGAATCAATTGCATGTAAATAGGTCGTTGCTTATGCATAAGTCATTGCTTATGAATTCTTATTATCAAACACTTCTTTGGGACTCAAGATGCTTTTCGGAGATAAATATAGAGCAGAAATGGATGAGCATGGAAGAAAAATACTGGTAAAGATAATGGGAGATCTCTGGGGTAACTCCGCTGCATCTAGTACAAATGCCCATTAAAGAGTCTGAGCATTTATGGTCATAAATACTTACTCAAGGTGTGGAGAAAGCAAAAGGAATGTTTCATGAACCAAGATTATTAAAAAATAAAGGAGATTGCACTTTCTGGGAGTTGTTATATGACAGACTTGTTACTTTGACAACAATTGAGAAATGCTGGGTTCTGTCATTTAAGGATATTTCCACATTTTTGTCTAATGCTGGGGACAGAAGTTATGCATGTTATTCTCTCTTCTCATTTTATTATTGTGTGCCTGATTTGTGTCTCCCATTTAGAAGTTCAGGTTAAAGTTTATTCTTATCATTGCAATGCTAAGACAATTTTTTCTATTGGTCATACTGGAAATTTTTCATATTTTATTTTATTCCAGACAAGTGATAAGGTCTTTGGAAATGATTTAGATTCTTAGTTGCCAGAGTATTCATTTCTGTGCTGAACGTGTGGGTTTTTGTCCTGTTCTTCTAGAACGTTTTAAGTGGATTGCTCACCTCTTCTGAAGTTCAGGGCTGTTCCTGTTGATCGGAATCAATCAAACTTTCCATGAAACTTAGGATGCATTTGTAAGCAAGACTTTGTCATGTAATTAAAAAGTGCTAAAAATGATAACAATAATGCATTTTGAAGCAATCTATTTGCCACTGAAATAATTTGCCACTGAAAGGATACTTGCCCTCAAAAAAACCCCCCAAACATTCCCTTTCTTCGGGATCACAGTGGAACAGCAAATATAATGACTATTCAAGAGCAACCACAGAAAAGCTCCATTACCCTTTCACATGTGGAAATTGAGTCAAGGAAAAGAAAAAGCCCAGATCCTCAGGTTATTGACTGTTGGATTTCACTGCTGGATTTGAAAGTTTGTGAGAAACTGAGTAACTGAGACAAAACCCTTCCCAGTGGATCGTCACCCACTCAGCTGTTAACTCCATTTATGACAATATCTTTTGACGTGATGGAGCTCATTGCTCCACTGATTACAATGTGAGACCATCCACCAGAAAGAAGTAGAGGTTTTCACTGCTGTCTGTCTGGGAACAGGAATTTAATATCTTTTTCAGACCCGCGTACAAGCATTGTCTTGGAATTGGGTATGGAACTTATAGTGTGTGGATAACGTTGGGACCTTCTCAGTTCATAAAAGATATTAATACTCATAAAAAAATGAAGCAAATTACTGTAGAAGGGGGAGAACTCCATTTTCATGGTATCACAGGTTCATTTAATTTGGAAAAGGTCTCTATTGCTCTTCTCTAGACATACTCCAGCACCTCAGTGTCTTACTCGTAGCAAGGGGCCCCAAATCAAACACAACATTTGACACGCAGCCTCACCAATGCCAGGTACAGGAGGATGATCACATCCCTAGAATCAGTCTCATGAAACATGAAAACCTACATCTGTTTAGCTGTTTAAATCACCTCAATAATTCGGGGTGTTAAATATGTGATATTTTTAATATTGGAGCATTGAATGGTAGAATATTCAAAATTACGGAACCTACACATTCAAAAAAGTCCAGAGCCTGAACTACGGATATTAGAAATGGAAAAAAAATTATATTCATGCCTGGGCTGTCCTCCACAATGTTCTGCTGTTATCCTTTGTTTCACCTCTGAGTGGTGTTGAAATACCTTGTGATTTGGTGTGTTTGGGGTGGAAGGCAGAAGGAAACAAGGCTTTCTGTAGTAGAGCTTCTGAGCCAGTTGTGATGGAAGAGCATTAAAAGACTGAGTTAAAAGGTGCTATTAGTAATTGAAATACTCAGCTTTTATTTTTTTTTTTCTGATTCATCTGCTACCATGAAGCAGGTGAAGACTTTAAACCACAGCTCAAGAATGAACTTGACAATTTGTTGAAAAAGTGTTACATTTGAAAAAGCATCTAAATCTGTTTTGCTTTTACTCACATCTTCCTTAAGGAATTTCAGTACAGAGCATAAGGTCTGTCAGAACAATATTTTTGAGGAATAAATCTATCAACAGCAATATAGTTTCAATATGAGAAAAAAAATTGCATTTGCAGAAGACCATTCCATTTCTTTTCTTCCTGCATACATTTCAGTTCAGGGGATTTCAATTCCACATAAAAGCTGACAACATTTAAAGCACTAAAAGCAGATTATTTCCATTGTTTCCTTCATTACTAGAAGTCCTGGAGGGCTCACTGATCATAGAAGTTCAAGTGATACTGTTGATGGCTTGTGCTCACCGCTGTAAAGACAATACACCTTATCACACACACGTCCTCATCTGTAAATACAGTATTTTTAATTAAAAGGCCCTGCTAAAAAGAAAAGAAAAAGAAGGTGTAAAATTTGGAATAATTTGCAAAGGAAGTGGTGGAATCCCTGAAAGTGTTTGGGTGCTTATGGCTTAGTGGTGAACATGGTGGTGGTGAACATGGTGCTGGTGCTGGGTTAACAGTTGGACTTGATAATTCCAGAGGTCTTTTCCAACACCAATGATTCCAGGATTCCATGAAATTATGCCCCTCTGAAAACTGGTGGATCCATTGTGTCAGGACAGGACAGCTGAATGACAGAGGAGGTTTAGGAGTGGGAAAGGTCTCCTCATAACTTGAAGATTTCAGGGTGCAACCTGCCTGTTTGTTTACTCACAAGCTAATTTTAACTTTTGTGACTGAAGCTGTAACTACCAAAGAACTGAGGGATCCACATAGCAACTTCTGCCGCTTAAATAAAAGTGAAGGTTTGTATCTTCACATCTCTTCTCATTGCTGGTGTGCTATTTAAAATGCTATTTTGAACTTCTTTTTCAGAGGGGCTGTCAGATCACCTTTAAGAGAGACGCAGTTGCTGCTCTGTCACCTCTTATGAAAGGTTTCAGCCTGATAAATGATAGCAGAGCAGATCTGCTCAAACAGATGCACCCTCCGCTCTCCCTGCGTTCGTTAGACTCTTTATGGCACTTGTAAATTAAGGAACAGGATGATATGGAAGAATATTAAACAAAAATGCTGTTCCGTTTGACACGTTCCCTGCACCCGTCTGGATTCGCCTTGATCTAGTCCCCCTCAAACTTGTTCTGTGTCAGACCACCTTATTCCATCCTGTTTCCTCTTATAAACATTGATCTCCATTGATCTGGACTGTAGAAATCAGGTAATTTCTCCAAGAAATGAGGGTTTCTCTTTCCCCATGACCTTTCTCATCTGTGCAAGCGTTCTAGGCGTGGAATCTTCTGCTCCCTTTTTGATGCAAACTTGACCTCTGTTGTCTTAGTTGCAAAATGCACTTGATTTCTAACAAGAGCTTTTCAAAATGTAACACTGCTGATTTGTTGGATAATGAAATCCAAATTGTTCCACAAAAAAAGGTGCAATTATACAGCGTGTAATACACAAATAAATTGACTTAATGTTACATTATAATGAAAACTGTGCAAAATCCTCTACACAAGCACAATAAAATAATAAAAAGTAATAGAACAGGTAATAGATGTAAAATAAATGCTAAAAAAGTAGTTCAAATCATTTTCATACCAGTCAAAAGATACTGAGAAGGGCGCATCCAATCACAATAAAACACCAGAATGAAACACTTCTAAATAGTAATATAAATTTTTGTGGACACTTCATGTCCCATGATGTGGAATTGACATATAGTTTGATTTTCTTTTTCCTAATGTAAGCCACAGTTTTACAGTCCTAGTGAAAACATTTTATTGCTGGGGATGTATTAGACATGGTTCATTTCCCTTCTCAGTATGGCTTTAATTTTCCACATCCATGGCTTGACACAGACCCAAACACCAGAAGATGGTTGTCTGCTATAAAGTGTTTGGTTTTCTTTGATTGCTTTACAATTTAATCTATAGTTCATTCCATTAACCCTTTCCATTTTAATGCCACCAAAGTCTTCCCCCTCTCCTTAATATAAAGATAAACTTCCCCTGAATCATTTATGCTCTCGTGTCCAGCAGATGACAGAGAACCGGAGGGAGAGTGGTCTGGCAGGACGAGCACTTTCTTCTTAGTTAACTTCCCAATCGGTGAAATAATTGAATGCACAACAGCAACAGGATTTTCCCTTCTGTTTTCATAATACATTCATAATTATTCATTCATTTGGTTTGGTCATATTCATACCAACGCACAGAGCCAAGAAAGTGCCACTGTCATTCTAACTTTCTCCTCAATCCCTGCTCTTCAGGGGGGAAAATAAAAAACCCACGTTCCCGTCTGCAGTGTTGTCACATCCGATATCCAGTTCCTTCCGGCAGAGAAAGTGGATCTGGGAGGGTCACCAGATCAGCCTGTGCCTCGGGGCTCCTCGCCTCAAGTACAAAAGACTCGACTCAACTCATGTTAGTCATGTAGGTGGCCTATCGGTGGTGACGGACTGCCAGCTCGGTCTGTGGGCTACCCGTGATAACTGCCTTGAAATGCTAAGTGCTTAATTAAGGACCTTTCATATCAGTTATTGAGGGCTCCATCTCCCATAGCCCAGGGCGTTGTACTTTACAGAGGACTCCCCAGAGCCACAGCCAACTTTATTGCAGTGACAAGTTAAAAAAAAAAAAAAAAAAAAAAAAAAAAAAAAAAAAAAAAAAAAGAAAAGAAAGAAAGGGGGGGAAAAAAGGAAAAGAGAGAAAGAAAAGAAACAAGTGGTTTTAATCCTCTTGCAAGCTCCCAAAATCTAAATACGAGCAGACAGCTGAGCTGACATCATGATCTCCTGCTAAAAATACATTTTTTTTACTGTTTATGAGAATATTGCTTGCTCGTGTTTTGGGTAAGGTACAGAGTCATCCCTGACAAGACAATCAGACCACTGGTGTTAACCCATGGTGATATTTTGCAGTGCACAGCTTTTCCTTTCCCTGAGAACCCTCAGCACCAGATGAAGGGACATGTTTATTTAAAGCAGAAAAAACAGATGTTTGTGTCTAAACCTTGTATAATTAATCCTTGCTTTTCAAAAAACACCAGATCCAGTTCTGACAAGGAAGGGGAGAAAGATTTCACTTGCTTTTCATAAACAGCAGATCCAGTTCTGTCAAGGAAGGGGAAAAATATTTCACAACCGACTTAAGTAGCTGAGGTTTGGAAAGAAATACCTTTTGTTTCTGTCTGCGGCAGAGGAGCCCTGCAGAAGAGTGATCTGTTCTGCTTCTGAGTCCTCGTGAGGGCATCTATCAGCAGCAGCTCTGCTGAAGTCATTAAAGTTACATCGCTGTGAAACCACCATAAGGGCACTCCGAGAAAGCCACAGCTCTCATTCAGGGTGGTCACAGACAGGATAAGCACGGTGGAGACATTTCTTACCGTGCACCAGTTTCATATCAGAATTATTCTTTATTTGCAGCAGTGCAAGAGAAGTTCAGGATCAGGACAAAGGACAAAATGTTGTTCCCAGTTCCTTTAGCACCAAATCAGAGGAGCATCCATAATGTAGTTGTAGCTGGAAACTAGAATCAACAAGGTTAATAATTTTAGCACCAGGCCTAATTGCCATCTCATTTACCCCCACCATAGCACAGCTGGGGAGATGGACTCTTTGCAAACCCAAAGTCATCAAAACCCAAATAAGGCCCAGAACTCAGGAAGAGTTCTCTGCAAGTTAAACTCCAGTTTGTAGAGCCTTTTGGGACCTCCTGAGCTGGGGCTGGTCTGGGTCCTACAGGCTGAACAGGTCCTCATGAAGACACCCAAAGGGATGCACCACTCCCAGCAGGGGACATGTATTGCAGATGGAGCCAACCCCTTCCCATCACCCCCAGCAAGCTGAAATATTCAGAATCAAAGCAGATATAAAGGGGTGACAATTCCTCTTTTCATTTCTTTCCTCCAATACCCCCTGTTTTTCATGAATCAACTCACTCTGAGTTCTTTGATGTACCTCAACTTCCTTAGTTGCCAACCGATGTGGAAAAACTGGATGTCTAAAAGCCAGTGACACCAACATGATTTATTTTTAAAATGTAAATGACAAGTATTTAAAGTAAAATAACACTTTTTAAACTTTTTATTTTTATTTTTAAACTTTTATTTTATCAGCACAACAGCATAATGATTTGAGAGTAGAAGATTGTCTTCATTACTCTCTATGTATTCTAATGCAGTCCAAGGTTTGCATTTTATATTTAAACTTAAATATGGTATCCTAAATATTTTAAATATTTTATTTGGTATATGGTACTGTGTGTACCATATTTTGCATACTGCATTTAAATAATGCATAAGCCATTTATAATCTGTTTGGAATTACAGTAATCAAAAAAACAGATCAAGTTTATCTTGGGGCTTGTATATTTTTTCACTAAGAGTTCAGGCAGGATTTAAGTAGCAAAGATCAGTGTTATGTGAGATATACATCACTTACTGCATCTAGGAGAGAGATCCTGCAGCCTTGTTCATATGAAATATTATCATACTCCTCCTGCACTTCACAATCTCCAAATAAAGGAGGAAAGATTAAACCTATTGCTTGTTCAGTGTGGTGAGATTCTTTGAAATGAAAAAAGCTGGATAAATAGGAGATGTGATTGCTTCTTCATCTGAATTTGTAATTAAAGCCACTTCTTTTTCAAGGCAGAAATCAGGGAGCCTTCTCCTTGTGTACAGTTTTTCATGCCTAATTTAGCAGATTATATTTCTCCCACATCCTGTGACAGTTAAATAAACAGGCATAGGAAATATCTTTAAAATCATTTAAGGTTCTCCATAAAAAAAACAAACAAACAAAAAAAGAATAAAAGGAGGTCGACATGCTGAAACACACAATATACCTCCAGAAAATGGGAATACTGGGGCCATTGTTTAATTTCTGAGACCAGGTTACCGGGAAGATTATTGATGATGCTGAGCTCGAGCATCTGTGCTCACTCAGGGGTGTGATAGTGACAATTATTAACCACAAACCTGTTGGAGGGGCAGGAGTAAATAAGCCATCAGCGCGGAGCTGCGTGCCAGAGCCGCATTCCTCCGGACCGTATTTTTCGGCAGCAAACTCCACCTGATGACAGCTACAATCAACAGTGGCTCCAGGCAGCTGCTTTGCTGCAGGCCACATTCAATTATGTCGCCCTGCATTAGTCCCTGGCGAAGCTGTCACCTTCCAGCCTGTGAAGTGATAGCATGAAGAGGCTCCTGAAGTCTCGGCAGTTCTGCCTTCGGTTAGGGGAGCAAGGGGAAGAGATGGCAAAAAAGACCATTAGCACTGTGCCTGCTCACAGCATTCATTTTGCTCATGGAAGGAGAGGAAAAAAAATAGCTTAGGTGAGCTGGATTCGGAAAGTTGTCTTGTGTTGGATAATTGAGGATTTTTTTCCCCCATAAAAACCTTTCTTTTTTTTCCTACGGGGTTAGGGGTAGAAACACATGCTGTTCCCTTTGCTGGATTTTTGGAGTTACTCAGCCTTCTAGAGAGTGACTCAGACTGCACGTAGGGCAGCAGGGATTCTGCTGCACATTGCCCTTTTACCATGCATTTTCCCTCAATCCCTTGGCATTTTGGGAGATCAGAAGTCATCATAGATTCATAAATTGTTTGGGTTGCAGGGCACCTTAAAGATCATCTCATTCCAACCCCCTGACATGGGCAGGGACACCTTCCACTATCCCAGGGTGCTCCAAGCCCTGTCCAACCTGGCCTCAGACACTTCTGGGATGGGGCAGCCACAGCTTCTCTGGGCAACCTGTGCCAGGGCCTCCCCACCCTCACAGTAAAGAATTTATCCCTAAATTCCTGAAGGAGCCTTTGGTTTTACCTGCTCAGCATCTGCTCACCCAGAGCAGTTCCACAAAGCCTCCTGCAGGGAAGCACATGGACCATGGCAGGATTTTGAGGCAAAGGAGAGGAGTTTTCACTGACAAGTCAGAGCATATGCCAGGACCAAGGCAGCCTGATGGGCTGAGACCTGAAGCACAAATCCTTATGTCTGTCAGGGCTGGAGGTGTTTAGCCTGGAGAAAATGAGGCTCAGGAGGGACCTCACTGCTCCCTACAATTCCCTGAAAGGAGATTGTAGCTGTGGGAGTCAGTCTCTTCTCCCAGGTAACTGGTGGGACAAGAACAAATAGCAGAAATGGCCTCAAAAAGTACCAGGGGCGTTTTAGACTGGAAATTAGGAAAACTTTCATCACTAAAAGGGTGGTCAGGCTTTGAAATAGGCCATCCAGGGATCATCTCTGGAAGTGTTAAGAATATGTAGATGTGGTTTTTGGTGACATCATTTAGTGGTGGGCTTGGCAGTGCTGGGTTGATGATTGCATTCAGTGGTCTCAGAAGTTTTTCTAAATGTATTGATTCTATGATTCTGTGGGAAATGGGTAATTCCTCTGCATCTCCAGCACTGAGGATGCAGTTTGGCTGTGTCACCCCATAGCTGTAGAGTTCTCAGCACAGTATGAACCCAAAGGGAGGTGTTACACGTGGATTTGTACTTTCTTCTCCTGTTACTGCACATTTGATGAGGGCTGGACCGTTTTCCAAGCCAGAGGATAGCTGTGCTCCTGGCTTTCCAGAACAACCCAAGCTCCCCCTGCCCCGAAATTTCACATCCCATCTTTCAGAGGTACAATAGCACTAACATAATACAATAGTAATAGCTTTGCAATATAGAATCAAAATCATAGAATGACTTGGGTTGAGAGGGACCCTAAAGATCCTCTCATTTCATCCCCCTGCTATGGGCAGGGACACTTTCCACTAGCTCACGCTACTCCAAGCCCCATCCAACCTGGCCTTGAACACGTCCAGAGGTGGGGTTAGATGATTTCTAATGTGTATGCATTTACGGTAACAATGCACTAACATTATTTACTAAAATCGCTGAAGACATAAATAATCAAGTGGCAGTCCACACGGCACTAGCAATAATCTTCCTTAAATGTAGTGGTGACCCAGCCTGCCTTCTCTATGAAAATTAATGAAATAAATAGGGGAGATTTTTTTATCCTCAGGACAGTGAGTCCGAGAGGGATGGGGAAGGCATGGCTGGGCAATCCCCTGATTCTCCCACTTTAGGTTGTCAATCAAAGTCTCTGTTCCACCCCTTTCTCCTCAGAGTTATTTTAATATTCATCAAGCTCTGGAAAGTTCTGCTGTTCTGTTATGTTGATTGGTTAGTTCAAATGTGTTCCTCCCCTGTTCAAAAATTATTGGATACCTGTCACCCCTCATCATCCTTTGATTTGTGGAACCCTGGACCTTCGCCTTTGTCCACGAGGTCTGTCTCATAGCCCTGCATCCTGTGACAATAAAACCTTGAGTGCTGCTACAGGGGGGCCGCTCTCGCTCCTTTGCTCCCACTGTTGCTCTTTTTACACTGGCTGCTTCTGCTCCACTCGCAGTGGAGCTGACAGCTCGGCAGAAAGAACAGAAAAGAGCTGCGTTCCTGCAGCAGGTCTGTCCGGCCAAGCGCTCTTCGTTGCCCGCAGGCTTCCGGGCCGCCTTGCCAGCCAGTGACACTTAAATAACATAAAAGGAAAACAGGTGAGAGTTTTCCCCCTTAAGAAAGAAAAAATAAACCTTAAGACACCTTATTTTTTTCCTCACAGTCATCTCCAACCTATAACATTCCACCAGACGGTTGTATGTAATTAATATTCTATTTCACTCCAAGACATTGTTCTGCCTCTCTGCTTATTTTACTTCATTGCAGACCAAACTACTGCATTCCAGTTCCATTTTAAGGAGCTATTTTCAAAAGTGCTTAATTCCTCCATACAGATTCCTTAATAGTCTAGTGGGGTAAACTGACACAAAACTTACTGCCCAAAGGAGCTGTTGCAGGTCTTTGTGACCTCCTCAAGAACTTTTACTTGGAACTGGAACATGCTTATCGTATTTATTAATCATATACTAATGCTTTTTCAATTATTAATATAAGTGAGCCTTAATACAGAACATGCTTAGAAATGACCTGCACTTGTGCTGTGGAAGGAAAAGTGTTTCTTGCAGTGCTGCTCCCATTGCAAGAGAGGAATGGCACAGGAAAGGAGCTGGGCTTTAGCCACCTTCATCTCCCTGTGAAGGTTTCCTGTGGTGGAATTCCTCAATTTCCCTATTTTAAAAGCAATGGTAGCACAGCTCTTTTTGGCACTGCTGTTGAAAGATACGATTTATTTCCTTTCTGAAAGCAGCAAAGAAACCCAATTTCCTTCCACAAAACCTCACAAGCACAGAAACCTTCCCTTCTGTACATTTTTAAGCGTTTGCAGCATTTGCCTCAATGCTGCAAAATAAAACTCTAAAAGTCCCAGGAAGCCCCCCAAAAAAGCTGCACAATGAACAGATTGAGCAAGTGCACCTGGGGATAAATGCATTATGGACTTAGATCCATTATCACACCTCTTCCCGTCACAGGCACTATCCGAACCCCACAGGAAATCATTCATTGAGACGCCGAATGTCATTTCAGTTGTAGCATTAATTTCCCAGCTGCTGGTAAAGATATATTGTGCCCCCTCCTCGAGTATAAAAGAAAATGAGCATGACTCCATTTGATAACTTCTCTCCTGGATGCAGGTTTTATTAAGGGCCAAGGTCTCTGTAGTGCAAACACTGGGAACATCCATGTTCCCTGCTAAAGATGGGCCCTTGGATTTTATTGTCTCTCCAAGCAGTGAATAACATGCATTGACATGCTGATGAGGAGGCTCCAAATGAAGAATATGGCCATAACTAAAATGATATTATTCTGTCCCCTCAAGGGGAAGTTTTTCTCTCCAATCCCAGCAGGAGACACTTGTGATAAAACTCAGTTTGGGACATTATCCTCCTCATGTTTATTTACTTTTCCCCTTTTTTATATATACAATCAATATGAAAATGGAGCCAAATGTATGTAATACCACATAAACCCAACTGTTTCCTCCCTCCCTCTTTTTCTTTAGGCAGCAGATTGAATCCTAAAAGCTTCTACCAATCTGAGCACTGTGGAGCCAGGATTTGTTAGTGCAGAAAAAGGCAGAAAACAAACTTGGTAGCAGTGTGGAGTCTGGTCCTTTCCTTTGACTCACACAGCCTCTTTTAAACACCTGAGTTAAGATGAAACCTGTAACAACCCAGAGAGATTATTTCTTTCCACTGTTTACTCAGAGACTCTATAATGAGCCCTACAGATTATTAATTCTGTGCTGTAAGTGCTTGAATTTGGTGAGATGAACCCTCACCCTGTTGTCCAATGGACAGGTGTTCTTGGAGAACAAGATCTGGAATTGTGGCCATGGAAACTAGAAGCAAGTCTGCTTCTCCCAGGATCACTTTAAGAGGTTGTTAAACAGTAAAAATTAGCCCACACCCAAATATAAACATTCCCTTAGAAAAATGGGTCCTCTGTAGTGTAAACAATGGGGTTTTTCAATGAAAACAAGTGGATATTTTGTAAAGTTCCTTGTAAATGTGGCTCTGAGTGTTGCTTTTGTTTTTGCCAGATGAATCTTCAGTGTTTAAATCCTGGAGAGCCTGATCTCCATCACAGACCCAGACACATTAGGTAAATCCCAGTGAAGTGTCTCTTTCAGCCTAGTTAGGAGCTAAAACAAACTTCACTGTCCTGAACAAAAGGTTTATTTTCACAGGGAATTTAGGGCAATCTAAGGCTGTTTTCAATGGGAAAATTCCGTCCTAGTCACCAGCTCTCAACAATCTTCACTGTGACATCACAGAGCTCCTGAAAGATCAGAATCAAAATACCAAGAAAATAGTTCTTCTGAATGCAAAAGAAGTCAAAAACCCCCATAGTTTTCATCCAGTGTCTTTCAGGTCAACCTGATCACTCAGCCACACAACTGGCAGTTCAGGAGAAGGAAAAGTAATCGCTCCAGAATTGTTACTGAAGGAAACACTCCCTTAATTAGTTGCATGGACTTCGACTGGTTTGATTTGTGCTTGTTATCAAACCACAGTCTTAAAACCAATTCAGTGTAGAGCTCTTTTCTATTTCTCTCATTTTAAGTCTTTCTCTGAAAAAAAAAAAATACCTTCAGAAAAATCAGAGGTGAGTCAATGGGAATAGTTTAGACCAATATTCTGAAAATGTGCGCTCTCCACATTGCAGAGGAGGAAATTCCATCAGAGGGGAATGAGTCAAAAACATTTATCACTACATGGCTGGAAATTGAGATAATGTGACTTGACATGATAAACTCCCTCCCTTTCAAATGCCAGAACAATGTCCATTTTTAATCCTCTACCTTTACATGTTTTAACCCTGAAGTGGAAATATATCCTGGCAGGAGGAAGTGACAGATGCTCTGTGTGGTGTGGTGATCAAAATAGTAGAGCTGGAACAGTGGCTGATGAAGAAGAACCTCTCACTTATCCAAGCTCTGTATTTACTGATAAATCAGTATTAAACCCCCAGACTGGCCCAGAAACACCATGGCCATTAAGATTTTCATGGTGCATTAGGAAAAAAATTAGAGCTTCTTGAACCAAAATACCTGTACCCCTGTTAGAAGCTCAGCTAGCCCAACCTAAATTAGAATAAGTGTCTAATAGAGTAAGGATTGTTCTCTCTAAAAATATGTATACACTCAGGGAAACAGTTCTAGTCCTCAGAACAATTATCCCATAAATAAAAATTATGTTGTGATCACAGTCATGGGACACTCCTGGGAGAGTCACCTCACTTCTGTCCCCTTTCCAGGAGTCAGGCTTCTGGGGTCCTTAGGGATGGGGATATTTTCATTCTGTAGTGATCAGTAATAACCTTCAGAAATGGGGGTGATTCCCTCTGAGAATTCTCCTGGTTGGGACAGTCCCATAAAATGATGGAAAGGTGGCTGAGGATCCTCTCCTGATGTAGAATCCTGGTTCTCTGCTTTCTGGATAGAGATAGCAATCATTGGATTACTTATTAAGAGGAAAAAAATGAGACTTCGCACAGGGAAATTACATTTCTTAGTCTTCTCAAAACAATATTGAATTTAAGTAGTCTTTTTTGTCTAAAACTGATGGCAATCTCCCAAAAGTCCAAACACGGTGGTTACTGCTGGGGTCAGGCTCCTACCTGAGGAAAGAGGGGAAAAGCAGATGTCAGGAGGGAGTTTCTGCTGGTGCTGTGTATGAAAATCAGGGGCCTAAATCCCCAAAGGAAAACAAAATAAATTAACAGGACCACCTTCCCAATATTCTGCAGTAAATTTTCTCAGTCTAATTGTGGTGGTGCCACAAAGTGGCAAAGTCTTGATGGAAATCAACAATATGGCTCTTGGGATCTGTAAGTTAAACTGTCTTCCATCTGTCTCATTTTTGGGTCTTGCTTTAGTAGATGTTCTTAGAGCATATCTCTCAGGCTGGATTATGCTCAAAATATTCTCACACCACCTCCTGCCTCCTTCCTACCTGGGGTTCCCTGCTTTTGGTGGATCAAACAGGGAGGTGTTGGACAAATTCCCTCCAGGAGAAGCAGGACTAAAACCAGAATTTCCATAGATGAAGTAGACACTCTTTAAGGTGTGATTCCTCTGATTCCTCTAGTCCAAAGAAAGAAAGCATCTTTCTTTCTTTGGACTATAAAGACACTCTCAGGTGACTTTTCTCACACAGACATCGGATTTCCAAATTTATCCCAGACATACTAAATTGTGACTAACCTGGAAATACTCCAGTGACCATCTTTAACATCATCACTTTCCTTTCCCCCACATTTCCTACCCTCAAGCATTTTCTCGTCCCCGCTTCAGGAGGTGAGAATGGTTCCTTATAGTGCAGTTTTGCTTTTCCTTCCCGTTTCCAAACTCGTGAGTTTTCCCAGAGACTGAAGTGTGACTCGTTCTCCAACCACAGTTATGCAAATCGGGAGTCACAAGCTGTGCACAGTTTGAATGTGCAACTGAAATCCAGTGGATCTGAGGTATTCAGGAGGTGCCTTTTGGGCCTTCGCTGTGTGTAAGCAGTGAGACCGATTCTATAGATCCAACAGGATTTATTCCATAAGATCTCTCAGGCTGCAGAGGAGTTCCAGACAGCAGCCTAGCCCAGCTGGGATTGTTTTAGTCCAGGCTATTGAATGTTGGAATTCAGAGACAAATATGTTATACCACAGAGGAGAGAAGGAATGAACATAAAGCCATTCTGAGCTGTCCCCTTCACATGCTAAACGTAGATAAAATTATGACTGACCTGGGGAAAGGGAACAGAAAAAGTTTCTTCATTGTTTCTTCTAATATACAAATCTAGATGGCATGAAACAAAATTCCCTAGTAATGAGTTTTAAACAAGAAAAACCCATTGTATTTGCTGCAAACTGGAAATCCTCATTGCAGTGTGCTGTGAGGTCCAAATGCTGAGTGGATTGAAAAAGTGATCAGATGAATTAATAAAAAAAATTCTATTGGAGGCATCATTATAACTTGTCTCTCAACATCCCAGGCAAGAGAAGTCCCAGAATCTTGAAAGACAAGTCAGGAAAAATGGTTCATTTCTCTGTGTTCCTGTGAAACCCATCAGAGGCAGGACAGCAAGTGGACTTTTGGTCTGATGAACATTCCTGTGGTTTTATACTCTTGGAAATAATCTGGGATAGCAGCCACAAGAGAAACTGTACCTCTAGACTGCATTTCACACCAATAATGTCTTTACTCAGATATCACAGTAACACACTCTTTTTCTTACCCATACCAAAGTTCTCTTTGCATGATCACAGCCACTCCTTTTCACAGGGATGGTTTTCCCACCAAGCCTGATGAGTGTGCAACTCTTCCAAATGGATCTTCCTATGGATCTCCCACAGGCCATGAATCTGACCGAGTGGTGCTCCCTGCTTTGCTCAGCTGCTGGCACTGTTAAAAATGTTGTCCACTGGACAATGCAGCTGGTCATGATAAGTGTCCTGGGGCCTCTCCTGATATAGAATCAAGTCCTTTTAGGAATTTCATCCAACAGCACCATGACGACTGATTTGTCAAATCATCTCATTCTGGAAATGCCAATATACAAACAGGTGTTTAGGGGATTGATTGGGAAGGCAGGAATGGTGACACCCTCTGCACTCACAGAAAGAAGAGCTGTGGTCCATATTCCAGCTGCTGATTCTGGTGACTCTAGATAGAAACATCACGTGTTTCTCCAAAGGAGACTTGTAAGAAATTATGTACTCTGATTGACTAACAGAGATGTGTTTCATAGAATCATAGAAAATGAAAAGAGTTTGGGTTGGAAGAGACTTTAAAGCTCATTTCACCTCCTGCCATGGGCAGGGACACCTTCCACTATCCCAGGTTGCTCCAAGCCCCATCCAACCCAGCCTTGAATGCTTCCAGGGATCCAGGGGCAGCCACAGCTTCTCTGGGCACCCTGTGCCAGGGCCTCCCCATCCTCACCAGGAAGAATTTCTTCCAAATATCTGATCTAAATCTACTCTCTTTCAACTTTAAGCCATTCCCCCTTGTCCTGTCACTCCAGGCCCTTGTAAAAGTCTCTCTTCATCTTTCTTATGGGGTCCCTCTGACTTGCACAAAACCACATTTTCATCTGTTCAAAGGTGTCTCTTTTGCAGACTGAACAATCCCAATTCTCTCAGCCTTTCCTCATAGCCAGAGGTGCTCCATCCCTCTGATTGACTTGGTGGCCTCCTCTGGACTCTCTCCAACAGGCTGATGTCCTTCCTGTGTGATGTGCGTTAAGCCTGGCTCAGGGTGAGCGAGAGAAGAAACTAATCCTTTCAGTTGCAATGAGCTGTAAATTCAGCTCAAACTGCCTATGAAACAATCCCTTAAACTCTTCTGGGTATGTTGTGATGAAATTAAGATTTAAGCTAAAAATGAAAACACTCGCCTTTCTTTTTCATCAGCTTAGTGCCTCTTTCTGAGAGATGTTTGCCAGTTTTGCAAACTTATTTTAATCCAATCATGAGAAATGTATGAGACTCCCCAGTACAGGCACTGAAGAGGGTTCATCAGAGCGCTCAGCATGGCTGCAGATGGGATGCATCACGTGCGATGGTTTCCCATTCCACAGCCTGTTGGTTTTTCACAGTAAATCAAAATAGAAATTGGTTAGGGGTGCTTAGCATTTCTTGTGCTGGCCAGGCTGTGGACAAAGTCCAATACCTGAAAGCAGAACCCCCTCTTTCCTGAGCTGCTGTCCTCGTTTACCCCAAATCTTTAACATGGGTGAACTCGTGGGAACACGCCCCAGGGAGTTTGCAGTGATGTAATTAATCTGAAATGCTGTATTTAGCCAGATTTGACAACTTTAGTGAAGAAAAGTTGTAGAATCTTGGAAGAGCTGGAAAAATGGGGTTTGAGTGTCCTCACATCTCCTATTAGGAAGAACACTACAAATTACATCAGTTATTTGGGATTGTGAGAGTCCTGTAGCTCAGTCATGAACCTGGAGAGCTGCACTTTGATAAGGCTGGCACAAATTAGAGGCAGTTTGGGGACAGATATTTTGCTTTCAGGGACAGAATTTAATCTTCCAGTTTAGGGCTGTGGATCTCTCATTTCAGTTTCTTGGTCACTCCAGTAGTTTGGGGCAAAATACCTTGTCTTCTTACTTATGTACTTACATATGTAGGATTGCCTGGATTCCAGTGGTTTCAGTGGCGATTTAAGGCCTTTGTGATTCCAGACCTTGGTTGTTCTGGCTCTGCCAAATACAAAACTGGACATAAAGATGTTTCCTAACTCCTTGGGCTGTTTGGAGAAAACTCTTGAGCAGGCTGAGGTGCTTCTAGGTTTAGTACAAACACACAAGTCCCTCAGACAGGCAGTTTGTGCAGAGCATAGAGTTCTTTACACATCCTTGATTTCTACAGCCTTGCAGGCATTTGCACCTGCACAAAATGAGGGCCAAACAGAAATAAAACTTGGATTCACATAATTTGTGCACCCTTTTTACAAAGACAAGTGACTAAACAGGCTGGGAGGCACTGGCAGTTCAAAATAGAGACACATCTCAATATCCAGGAGCCTCGTGTTTTCAAACATTGATTATAAACAGATGTGAAGACTCAGCCCAAAATGAAGAAGGTTTGATTTCCCTCTTAGGTTTTTCTTAAGGGGGATGTGAACAAAAGCTTAATTTTATTTTGCTAATTACTTTTGATGACGGTCAGGCTTCTGCGTCTCTTTTTGCAATAATTTTTCATGGTAGCTACTCTTCCATTAATTATCCCACTAGGAATAAATATTCTCAACATAATAATAGCATCGTACTCTAGTGCAGCAGGGAAAGAGATTTTTTTTTTTCAGTATTTATGAGTGACAAAAGGAAAAAAACCTGGGAAAAGTAAAAATTCCATTCTTGTGTCTTGTTTAACTAGTGCCCCCTCTTGTGGTGCTTTGGCAGCAGTACCAAACCCCAAAACCTGGTTTGCTGAGGTAAAAAAAAATCCAGGATGTAATATAGGTTTGTTCCAGAGGTGATTTAAATACAAGGTACAGTAAAATAGATTAAATTATATTAAATGTGTAATCAAGAGGAGCTCAATTAGCTGTCGATATTAGAAAAAAGAACAGGGTTAAGGGGATGTGGTAGGAAGGACACAGCAGACAGGAGCACAGGATGTGCCTGGCTGCTAAAATCATTCCCATTCCCTCCTGAACTGGACTTCTCGTTGGTGAACAGCTCGCTGACATTTTAGTTACAACCTTTCTGAAATCATTGCTCATTCGAGCATCCCATCCCTCCTTCCTCCCTTCATTTTCCCTCTCCTCTCCTGACCATCTTTCTTTTTTTCTCAGTTTCTATGTCATCTGTAGCATTAGTTCTGCACTTTCTCTGCTCTCCAACTTTTTTTCCTTGTTATTATCTCCACAAGCCAGACACCTCAGATCCAAAACAATGCCCAACAATGCCCTTTTTTCCCCCCTTGTTTACCACCCCGCAGCCTGGCTTTTCAAAATCACTTTTAAAAGATTCTCTGCTGGTGCAGCATTCACTTTCCTCTCAGATTAATTCTATCTGTGCTGGAAGGAACAGGAGGAAAAAATAACCCCAAAATGACCATTTTGAGCAGCGACTGGCAGGATTCTTCCTGGAGAAGTTTTAAGCCAGGAGATGTATCTTGTTCTACAGGGATCTCTGTCAACTTCTCTTTTTATGCATTTAATGTTCTTCCCCAGCGATAGCCTAAGGGTGCTTTCACTAAACAATTAATGTAAGGCATCTCCTGGGAACCTAATGGGTATTTAGCAATAAGTTCACTTCCAGTGAATTGTATAATGTGATATTTTGACAATGGATATAGTGAGGTTCTTGAAAGGTGAAGTTTTCTCCAAAGAAGGACTAAAATATCTAAGAGAACTCCTGATAGCATTTTGTGGGGTGGAATGGGATAGAGAGTGGGTCGGAAGGAGCAGGGAATTTAGCAGAGTGTTAGTGCTGTTGTACAGTGTGTTCTTTAATTTTAGTGTCACCCTGCAATAATGTTCACTTTCACTAATACAATGTACAAGTCGTAATCTATTAGCGAAAATAAAATTTGCTGTGACATTTGATATGAAAGCCGCTAGCAATGAAGGATGTAGTACTGCAAGTGATATTTGTATTATGTTAATAAAAAATGATATTAACATATGAAACTAATACTAGGCAAGGAAAAGTGTTTAATATTAAGGCTTGAAAAGCAGAAAGTAACATGAAATCTCCAGTCTGGTCTGATGTTGCTGTGTTCAGAATCACACTGAGGAGACTGGAGGCAGCAAGTTTTTTAAAAGGCAATTTTAATTGTTATCAAAAGTAATTCCAAGAGTTATCACAACAATAATTTAGTATATTAACACAGTCATTTAAGCAGAGATGATACGGTGGTATTTTTAAACAGAAAAAATTGCAGGGCATGCATCCAGCAATGGATATTTCCCTACTAGGATTATTCTCACTGTGTAATCTAAATAAAACTAAAACTTCAAAGATGGGGTGTAGGATTTTGTGGCATTTATCTGTGGTGTGACAGCTTGCAAACTGCAAAATATGTCCAGCACTGTAGGACTGGGTGTGCAACGTTCTTACAGAGCCAGTCTTCTATAGGGTACAGCGTGCTGTGATTTCACAAAAAATAAGTTGCAGATAGGTATGTACATAAAATCAGCTCGTTTTTTTCTTCTATTTATGCACTTGAGGCAGAACAGATTGGAGGGGTTGTTTTATTATTATGCTTTTTTCCTAAGAGAACCGTGTTATAGTAGAACTGAATAAATCTGAATCTAAGATACATTTCTATCAAGCACATACACACATAAAGACAGAAAAACAGAATGAAAAGGAAACAGATTTGAAGAGAAAACTGGACCTTTTTTTTTTATTATTTTACAGTGTTATTCCCAAAAGCAAAATGAAAGTTTTACTTTAACCTTTCATTGTTCTCATGCACAAAATAACAAACATCCTACGAACAATGAAACTACGAGAAACAAAACAAAAGCAAGAAAAAAGTTCTCAGCTCAGTTAACCCATTTAACCCAGTTTTAGACATTATGTCTTTTCTTTTGCTAATAAATCCAAAAATAAGAATTATTGACCTGGGTGGACTCTATTGATTCACTGTAGATTTTCAGTTATGATGTAAGATTGATTTCATTTTCCTTCTAAAACAGCTTTTAAAGGTATTCAGAGTGAAGTCTATGTGGTATCTAACATCAGAGGCATACAGCTAATGATTCCAAAAGTGCTTTATTTCACAGGGTTCTGTCTTTCCTTCTCAGGCGTTATGGTAAAATAAAGTTCGTTATCATATTTTGCAAATTTTTAATTTTTTTTTCAAATATGGGAAATAATATGTTATGATTTAACAAGGATATATCTAAGCAATGAAAGCATGCAAGTTCTGTTATTTTTATAGGAGCTATTGCCATTAAAAGCAATGATCATTCTAACATTTAACATTAATTCCATTAAAAATGCAATAAAACATACCTTTTATATGTATATTTTTTTGTTTTACTCAGTCTGCAAAATCAGAATATAAATCATAGTCTTACAGCAGCCCTCATCCCAATCTCTTAATTTTCTAAAGATAATCTCAATTAGGACTAAGCCAATATATGTTCAATTACACACTCAACAGAACAACAGAAAATGCAGGAAGGTAAAATAACTGCAGAGGCTTTTTCCTGGGCTGGGTACATGGTTATTAAAGCAGCACCCTTATGGCAATAATTTCTGTTCAATAAATGTAGCCTAAGGATTTCCAAGTAATGAATTTTTCCAGACGAAACTGTAAATGAAGACTCATTCCTTTCCACGAGAAATGTCCGATTCTGGGCCGCTGGAAATTGGTACAGTTCTGTTAACACCACAGAACTCTGCTGATTTACACAGCCCAACAAATTTGGACCATTTGTCGTGCAAAACCCCTCTGTTTGCAGGACAGCATCCAGCAGAGTTGTCCCTCACCATACAGACATTTCCCAGGCGGTGTTTGCAGGCTGATTTATCAGCTCAGCGTGACAATGCTCTGCTTTAACGCTCAGAGACACGAGTGCAGCTTTAGTCTCGGTGCTAAACACAAGCACAAATAACAGTTGATGCCCAGAGCCTTCAACCTGTGCATGTGTGTTCAGCTTCAGCCCCTCGACCTTAATGATCTGCTCGGAATTGCACGTGAACACAGCGTTTGTAGCCTTATGCTCTAACAGATTTCTGCCTGCTTCTTTTTGTGGAGGCACAGCATAATCACAGCTAATCAGGGTAAATATGGAGTGTCTTAGCTGAAGGCTGGAGGATTGCTCAGCATTCAGATATCTGAATGTTCCGGGGGTCCACATTTCAGGCAGAATTCTCACCAATACAGGGTTTGCTGTTGGGAAAGTATTTGTCTTCAGAGAAGTAACAGAGACACTTTCCTGCTTAAAATTATTTTCTTGGACTTATATTAAAATCCTCACTCATTATTCTTTCTTCCTTCCTCCCTCTTTATTCTCTAGCAAGTGCTAGAGTCAAAATAGAGCAAAGGTGGCCTTAGAATCATGAAATTATTGGGGCTGGAAAAGATCTCTGTGGTTATCAAGACAAACCCACCACTGCCACGTCCCCCACTAAATCATGTCCCCCAGTGCTACATCTCTACATTTTGGGACACTTTCAGGGCTGGTGACTCCACTGCTTCCCTGGGAAGCCTGTCCCAGTGCCTGGCCACACTTTCAGTGAAAAAAAACTTTTCCAGTCCAAACCTTCCCCAGTGCAACTTGAGGCCATTTCCTCTTGTCTCATCACTTGCTGCTTGGGACACCAACCCCCACCTTGCTACAACTTCCAGTTGGGGAGCTGTAGAAACTCAAGGTTCCCCCATTGAGCCTTCTTTCCTCCAGGTTAAACACTCCCAACTCCCTGAGCTGCTCCTCATCAGATTTGTGCTCCAGACCCTTCCCCAGCTCTGTTGTGCTTCTCTGTCCTTCCCTGGAGCAACTCAGACCCTCTGAAACCCACACCTACCATCCTTTGGGTTCCCTCAATCAGCATCCAGTGTTACCTAAATCTCTCCTTCGTGGCTGTTCCCTGGAGCATTCCCACCTTCATTTTTATTGGAGTCTCAGTGGGTGTTTATTCCGAATGGCTCAGCAACTAGGCAGAAAAACATCCAAGTTCTCTCACTTATTTACGAATCTAAAAACTGGAGACTCACTTTACTGAGAGACCTCCACAGTAAACTTCATCTGTCTCTGGAGAACTCTCTAAGATGTCAGTAAAGAAGAATGACTGAGATGGAGGGGAGGCATGGGGCAGAAAACACTCCCCTGTGGCCGTTGTAGGAAAAGTCCTTAATAGGAGCTGCTTCAGTGGGGCTGGAAAGGCTGAGAGCATGAAGGGGAACAGCTCTGGGAATGATTGCTCCCAGAGCAAGACCTGAGTTCCATCTGATATCATTTCTGCTTTGTCAGTTAGCGTTTTCTTATTATACTCACCAAAGGATCATAACTGAGGATCAAAGTTTGCAGTTTGTTGGGTGGGGTTTTTTTGTTTTTGAGGGGAAGTTTTTTTCTTGGGGATTGTATCACTGATGACTTTGAAAACTCCATGTCACAGAAGCACAAAATGGCAGAATGGGTAATGTTGGAAGGGACCAGAGTGGGTCTTTCATCTTGTCCAACCTCCCAGCTCCAGCAGGGTCATCCCGGAG
>VYZT01046156.1:3247-30801 GCA_013400735.1 Pomatostomus ruficeps
CAGTAATGTGACTGAAGCACTTGGTCATTCCAACAAGATCAAAATTATTTTACAATCCTCATTCATGCTGTTGACGGCATTCACTCAGGCAATTCTATTAATTCAGTGATACTTCTTCAGTGTTAAGTACCACCATGGATTGCAGTTTTGTGCCTTAAATGAAAAACTGAATTGAATTGCCATTCATTTATTCATTTGAAATACAACCTAATGCACTGTACATTCTGTAGCTAAATGGAATTTGGTTTTGATAGACTAGTTTTGATATGTCAGGCTTTCTGTGTTGTTTTCTGGTGGGTTTTTTAGGGTTTTTTTTGGTTTTTGTTTTTTTGGAGGGGGGAGTGTGGTAACTGTGCGGCTGAGATAGTAAAAGAAAAAAAAATTATTCAGGGAGTTCAACATCCACTTTTCTGGTCATTGCTTCCTTTTAAACTCTGTTCCTCTGTTCACCTAAAATGTAGACTCACGCCCTAAGTTCATATGTGCTAAGAGCTTTAATGTACTTCATTCAAGTAAAAGGAAATAATCTCTATTGCAAGGGCAAGCAATTTTGAACACCCATGGAAGCCCTGGGTCACAGAAAGATTTAAGCACCTTTAGTAGGTTGAGTCTTTTAACTGGATCCTCTAGATGTCCTCTTTTATAACTAGAGAAGCAATTATGGACATTTTATATATTTCATCTATTTTCAATAGTAGAAGGAACAGCAATATTTTGTATTATTTCTGTGTACAAATGCATGTGCATAATTCTCAGATGCTTTTTGGTTTTCATCACCCAATTTACCAGATGCAAAACATATGTGGACCAATATTTACATGCAGGGTTACTTAAATCTATTTATTACTGAGGCCATAAGTATTGATAGGACACAGTCCTTCCACTCCACAAGCTATAAGTCTCCTTATATTCTCTTTTATATTCATTCTTCATGTATAACCACTTTCTACTTCTTCTTACATGTTACTAAAAATGGGAAAAAAAGGAACATCCAAAACCTGCACTAGCAACTGCAGGTAGACATGGCAGACTCAGAAAAACTCATTGGAGATGTTGTGCAGAACTGTACAAGGGACAATGGCTGGGGGAATTGAAATGGAAGTAAATTCAAATATGACAAATATAGAACAAATGCTTCAAAATTATAGGGAATAATGTAAGATGGTGTTCACACCCCATGTACCCTTCTTCAAGTTTTATGCCTACTTCAGAACTCAGTCAGGGAATTAGTTCTTTATTTTCTGCATGCTGAAAATCCCTCATTTACTGAAAAGTCTTGTTAAAATCAATTATCATTATCAGTTAGTGAACAAAACCTCAAACAAAATGTTAAGGCTTTAATACATTAATATGTAAATGTCTTATTATTTGATAATTTACTAAAAGATATATCTAATCAGAATTCTGATTTTCATCCCAAGAATGCAATAAATAGACCTAAAATGCTGTTGGAAATCACAGTGGCAGCTAATTGAGTCCTTTTGTTTTGCTTAGGGTGTGGCTAACAGACCGGTACTAATTTTATTTGATAGCATGTCCCATTCCTACAATTAACTTGTAACTGACCAAACAAGTCAGATGACTGTCTAGCCCATAACAGACTGAAATATATCTGAGGCATTTTTTTGGCAGAATGTCTCCAATTATTATTTTCTTTATTACTCCTATAGCTGTTCAAATGTACACACTACCAGACTATCCATTTTGTAGTGAAGACTTAAAAACAACTTCCTCCACTATAGTACTCAGGATCTGTAGGGTTTCCAGAAGTCTGCTTTTTCCACCTTTTCACTGAGAGGTAATAGACTCCAAGAAAGTATGTCTCAAAGTGCATCTAGTTTTATTTCTGAAACACTAAAATTCTGTTCTCTTTCTCCCATGCTTTTTTTACAAGAAAGCAGTAACAAAGATTGAGAGGATCAGTAATTGAACTACTATTATACTTTTCTCTTTTTTTTTGTGGGTGGAGGGGGTGTGGTGTATTTCTGTGCTTATTTTACTTTAGATATCACCTTTGCAGCTATAATATAGGGAACTGTCTTGGAACCAGCTAGGAGAAAAGAGAAATACAAGTTTTCAGGATCTTAATGCATTTTTCTCCTGTCTCAGTTTCTTATTTTTGGCTCTGACAAGGAAAACAACTAACTGTATCAATTGAACATAAATTTCACTATCAAATAGTTCTTCTTTTACCATATTGTGGGTTACAAAGACATCTAAGACAATTAAGAGAAGCAGTTCTAGAACAACTTGTTTTTGCATTCTCAGTGACCTCTGCAGGGTGGGGTTTTTTTTCTGTTTGTATAATCCTGAGCTGCTTCTAAACATGAGCTGATACAAATCAGTTTTGCAATAATCTGACATTTGAAAGTCAAAATAAATTTATCTCTGTGAACAACAAACCACAAGTTCTTTGGGATTTTTCCTTTCACATGACAGGAAAGAAGAAAGGAAGTTATTTACTTTACCTCTATGTATAAACTATATTTTAAGGTACAATGAGGTTATATTTTCAAGAAATTTAGAAAAAAACCATGTAATTTTATTCACTCTGTACAAGTAAGTATTACTATTAAGTTTTGTGTGATTTCTCCTAAAAGAGTGAATCAGAACAATGGGAGAAAGGAGAAAAGGGTCAAGTATCTCAAGTTATATTCGTTATATAGTGATGTCAAAGTCCTCTCTGACATCTGAAAGCCTAAAAAGAAATGGTTTTGGTTTTTTTTATTGCCTATGTGTCATATGCATGTGTATTAGTTTATGACTGCTCTTCTGTGATATACATAGAGATTTTTTACCTGTCTGCAGCCATATTCCTACAACTTCATTTGTTCTCTTATTTTGATTGCTTGCATTTTGCTCATGTGTTCAGCTATAAAATTTGAAATCTCTGTATCTAGTTTTTAACAACAATGAAACTTGCATTTTTGTAATCCTACTTGCACCTCTCTTCACCTAAAATTTTTTGTTAGGGTGATTGTCCATCAATCCAATATTTGAACTGAATGATTCACTTAGCAGCCATTGATTCGCACATCTAATTTCGCATGTGTTCAGAATACTCTGTAAGAACGCAGAACTATACAGTGTTGTCATATGAATGTCAAATAATCTTCCAAGCCTTCCAGTTTATTAAAGGGGGGGAAAAAATCCAAAAACAACAAAAAACACATACCAAAACCCTTCTAACAAACCTAGCAATACATCCTTTCCTTTTTTTGGTCATTTCTTTTGCCTTCTTTTGTAAATTGAACTAGTTATATCCAGAGATAATACGAGAAACAGGAAAAAAAATATGTTAGTCCTAAAAGTTAGTCAAAACATATAAAACTGGTACCATCAGATAGATGCAACCCTGTAATGAAGTACTGAACTTGTACATTCAAGCTTCTGTTCCAAAAATAATGTATCCTGTTTTGCAAATTAAATAAATCTTATTTCCATCCAAATCACATTTTTATTCTAATATATACTTCTCCTTTTATAAGCATTCATTTCATTTTAAAAAAATACTAAGGACAAATGAGTTACTGTGAAAAGCTACCCATACCTTAAATATTTTAAACAAGATTAAATAAAGAAATGGCTAAAGGTTTGGGCTTTGTTTTGTTTTCTTTGTTTTATTTTGTGAAACTTTGTTTTGGTTTTGTTTTTTCTGTGGGTTGTTTTTATTTTGATTGGTTTAAATCTCTTGCATTTCTCAGGTTTGTAGTTTTACCAGTGGACCAGCAACAGACTGGTGCTTTCAGCTTTAACAAAGCCTTCATTGCTGTAAAATTATCATATTATTAGCATCATGTGTATTGCTGTGCTGTTGTGTAGTTGTTTTGCAGCCAAGAGTCATAACGTGGATGGAGGCCCAGCCAGCTGAAGGGCTGTCCAGCTTTGCCCAGGTCCCATGGGAGCGCAAGCTACACTTGTCAGGATGGCTGCAGAGCTAAAGGAGCTGTCAGGATATCCTGGTACGGAAAGCCAGACTCTCTCAGATGTGGATCTCACAGTGTGGCAACACTCTTGGCTCTTCTTCCCCTTCTGCTGAACAGCTCCAGCTCTTTCTCTGACAACCTTAAGATACTATTTATCCCTTTGGTTTGCATATTCCTCAAGAACCTGACATTTCTGGAAAAAAATAAAGGGCATTATTTAGTTAAGGGCAGTAGTGCCAGGCAGGAGGTAAATGTTTATCTTATCAGACAGGATGTGAAGCAAAAAGTAAGATGGACAGAAATGTAAAAATCTATAGCCAAAGATTTAGTTAAAAAAAAGTTAGTTAATTCATTGATACACCTGTGATATTACAGAAATCACTTTCCCCAGTAAGTTACTCTTTTTTATTGCTGACCCTGGCAAATGTTCTCTACTCTGGGGAGGAAAGACAAATACAGGGGAATCATATTCAAATCACTATTTAGGTTACAAGCACCATCATGACTAGAGAAGTAAAAAAGAGTCTATAAAATGGATTGTCATGAGATTAATTTAGGAAGATGGGTAAAGGAATGAACTGATGAAGCAGTATTATAAGCCTGGGACTGAGTTATGGAGAAACTGAGAAATGTGCCAGATTACTCCCACTGAGAGCACAGTACAAGGCTGCCAAAAAGTGTGTGGAAGCCACTGGCTTCCTGCTGACTTCAAAGGCTTTGAATCAAGTTCTGGACTCCATACAAAGCTACTTTGGTTTTGTCTCAGAGTCCTCCTTCTGAACAATAATTATTACATCAAATTTTCTCATTATCAAATATTTAGTCAATTCTTTTTCCTCAATATTTATTATTAATTCACTTTTGCCAGTGTTTAGAAAACTCTTCCTCATTCATTTTCATAAAGATGTATACAGATCAATTGTTGTCACTTGAAAATTCTGTATTCTATTTCCTTTCTTATTTTTAGGCATGCTGCTGACATATTTCCCTCATTCACAACTCTTCTACAGCCCAAGGTCAAATTCTATTCTTGAACTAATTACAAACTAGTCCATATTTAGAGCCCATGCAAATAATATTGTCAGCAACACTTGATGACTTATTATCATCATAAAAAACATGATGATAAACAGCAGAAATGCTTTTTTTGGCCTATAAATTCAAAGTATTGATATCAAAATCTGTTCTGTCTTTTTTTCCTTGGATTGTTTTAGTTATTTTATTAATATTTTATTGATATTTATTGCAATTCAAACCAAACAAACTTTATTTTCTAGGGATACATTGACATTAGCACTTCAGCCTGTGCCAGGAGTACATGCCAGAAGCAAGTCTTCCACACATCCACACAGAGCAAGGAGCACAGTGGAATAGGAACTGTTTTATGGCATGAAATAGGTTGCTGAGGACCCAACACAGTATAAAGTGACCTTGAAATAGCTCTAGTCGTGTCTCCAGTTGCTGTCTGTCAGGCACCTTTCAATTTAGTTTCATCTAAAAGGATACATTTTCTGCTTTCTAAGGTTTCCCTGTCATAAGAAGCAAAGAGCAATGAGGGAAAACATCTGCGGAATATTCTTCCAAATTGCACACCTGATCCAAAGGATGATGTAGGTGTGATCTGTTGGGGTTTGATTCACATTACAGTGTGGTCTTAGAGTATATGAGCTGGAGTCCTTTCAACAGCAAGTCTTCTGGAAAGTGCAATTTGGGATCTTGCCTAGCATGCTCAAATCAATCACTAATGGAAATTTTGACCATCAGGCCAGTATTAAGAAGTAAAAAAAAAACAACCCAAAACACACATAAGTAGTTGTCAGGTCTTCAGCACTACTTATTTCTCTCTACAGATCAACAAGTAATTCCTTGTGCTACCTGCTAATATGGGCATAGGCTACAGCACTGCAGTGGGTTATATCCCTTACCCAGTTTATCTGTGATCTCTCTCTCCTCCCATTTTATTTTTTGTCTTCATTTTTATTTACTTCATTGGCTCTAATATAAATAATTTCCTGTTTTCCACATCCTACGTCCTTCTTTCCAAACTGGAGAGAGATGGATTTGATGAGGGGACTGTTAGATAGATAAGAAAGTCATTGAATGGTCACATCCAGGGCATAGTGGTCAATGGCTCAGAGTCCTGATGGACATCAGTGACAAGTGATGTCCCTCAGGGGCCCCTACTGGGACCAGTATTATTTGTTACCTTCATTAATGATATAGATGAAAGGATCCAGTGCAGCCTCAGCAAAGCTGCAAATGACACAAAGAAGAGTGGAAAGGTTGTCACACCTGAAGGACATGACGCCATCCAGAGAGACCTGGATAAGCTCAAGAAGTGGGCCCTAGGGAATCCCATGAGGTTTACCAAGTCCAAGTGCAAGATGTTTTACCTGGGTCGGGGCATTCCGCCTTAGCAACACAGGCTGGGGATCAACAGATCAGGAGCAGCCCTGTTGAGAAAGACTTGGAGGTGCTGGCAGATAAGAGGCTAGACATGAGGTGGCCATGCGCACTCACAGCCCAGAAAGCCAATTACATCCTGGATTGCACCAAAAGCAGAGCGGCCAGCAGGTCGAGGGGATTCTGCCTCTTTGCTCTCATGAGACCCCACCTGCAGTGCTGCATCCAGCTCTGGGGCCCCAGCATAGGAAGGACATGGACCTGTTGGAGTGAGTCCAGAGGAGGCCAGCAAGATGACTGGAAGGCTGGAGCACCTCTCCTATGAGGAGAGGCTGAGAGGGTGGTGTTTGTTCAGCCCAGGAAAGAGAAGGCTCTGGGGTGACCTAATTGCAGCCTTCCAGTACCTGCAGGGAGCCTACGGGACATCTTACAAGAGAATACAGTTCTTTGAGGAAAGAAACATCTCTGTATCTATAGGAATTTATAGGACTGTACACACACATATTTCTTGCAATATATAATTTTATATATACATATATAAAATTATATTTTTTCTGTATTTGTTCAAAGTGACTGAGTGTATTCATCAGTACCTAATAAGAGTACTAAGGGCAGAAAAGTAGGAGACAAGCACTAGATTTGTCTGAGTTCTTAGTCTCATAAATATATTCTTATATTAATCTTAGGAGTAAAACAAGGAAGATAAATCCAGTACAAGAAGGACCTTATCATTTCTCACCATCAGCTTTGGTGGATGCTTTTTATACCAGGAAGAAGTCTTTGTCCACCTCTCCAACACAAAATGCAGAGAGTAAAGTAGTCAGCGCATAGACTGTGTAAATAATTTTGACTCTTAAGAACACTTGGTGTTCTAACATCCAAGTCCCAAAAGAAAACTAAATTTGATACATCAAAATAATGAACATTTTCTTCAGATGATAAAGGTATATGTAGTGTGTGTATGAACTGAAGATAACATTTCTATTGCATTCCCTTTGAGTTAAAGCATCTCCCAAACAAGATACTGAGATGTTACACAAAAAAAGTGTAGTTGAAATACATAGTGATAATTCGAAGCAAGTTATAAAGTGGATGTAATTCCAGAAAAGTTAAAATTTTTTCTGCATTCATTAGTTATTACGGGACAATATAAGCCACACAATCAAATAATTAATATTTCTAAGATATTTAAAGCCACATGAAAGTGTTCCTTGATTGCTGTATTTAGGTTCAGAAAAATATGAGGACTCTTATCGTGTGCTTAGAACCTGCCATTCCATATAAATCCTTGAGTGGGCTGCATCCTTCTTCAGACTTGCTTCTAACAATACCTTCCTAAGTTACCCAGGAACTTGAATGTATGTATCACACTGAGGAACATGAATATTCTGTGTTTTATTGTATTTACTTTTTTTTCAATCATTATTCACATTAAATTCACGGTACAGTCTCTTCTGGAGAGAAAAAGGATTTGTTTTTAATTCTTTATTCATACAAAAAACCCTTTAGGGTCTACAGTTCCTGATACATGCAATTTTTAGTTGCTTTTTATTAGACAAATATGTTAACTTCACTCTCTCTACACAGTAACTCAAATATCAACAAGTTTAGCATTTACTCAGCGGTCAGCCTGACCATACCTTGATTTACTTTAAGCTTTTTCTGCAAAATAAGATTTGCAGGAGTCAAATCAGAAAAAGAAAGGATCAAAGATGCTGAAGGTTCAATCATAGCTCATCACAAGATAATTTTTTTTCTGTAATACTGCTTCACTGATAAAGAAAGTTGCAAACACTCCATTACTGAAAAAAAAACCCCCAGTATCAAAGTAAATGGATAGTAATTTCAAGTATGATTGTCAATATTCTGCTATGCATAAAGCCCTTATAATAATTTATACAAAATCTCTTCTATTTTATCTAAACCCTGAAGCAGACAAATAAATTACAAATGTAGGTCTCATGTCAGGAAACATACCCACAGTAAGTGCATTTATCTCTTTTTTCAAAATATTTGGGGTATTAGCCTTCACCTTTTAAATATTGGAAAGAGATTTTAATTTATTTTTATAATCACTTTTAATGAGATTAGGTCAAATGTTATGTTTCAGCTGATTCAAATTTCATCACACATCTGTTTAAAATCTTCTAAATAGGAGAAATAATAAGATATTGAAAATAATCTCACTGGTAAAAGGAAACACATTCCAATTCCTTATTTTTTATCATAATGTTTTATAGAAAATGTGAGGTTTTCAATAGCACTTGAGAATTGTGTTATCTCATAATAATTAATAAAAGTTATCCTCTTCCTGGAAATTATTAAGACATGAGATAACTATGCCAGCTCCACACTCTCCTACAGACTCACAAGACTATGATGCCTATGACTTACTTGGGGCTGTCAAGTGAGTTCTCCTAACAGCCTGATGTTCTATCAACAAGTAGAGCAAATACTGTGAAAATGTCAGCAGTGATCCTGAGAAAGACAGGTACCTCGAGGCACGTTTGTCCTCTACAGTGGAGAACAGAGGTACTTAACACTTGGACTAACATTGAGTAAGACTTACTCATTCTAAAAATGCCACACGGAAATCCAAGCTAGGAAGCACTGTGCTTTTCAGCCTCTCTGGATCAGGTTTGGTAGTGGGGTAATCCGCACCAAGTCCATGCAAAAGTGCTGCAAGAGATGGCTATGTTGTTGCCTGTCATCACTGGCTTCCTGTCTTTAAGCCCTGTTTTCTGTTCATTCCTAGCTCAGCATGAGATGAGTTAGCTGAGGTGTTTCTATGTTACAGTGTCCTTTAGCCAGGCTGAAAGATGTAATGCCATGAATTTTGCAAATATTGGTCTTGTTCTGTCATCTGGAAGAGAAAAAAAAGAAAACAATCTTGCTAGCTAAAATGTGTTCCAAACAGCTGAAATTTTGGTGCTCCCAAAATTGGTTTCTTTGTGGCCTATTTGATATCAAAAGGCTCATAATCTCCATAGAATAAGATGTAGGCTCTATAAAATATAAATATCTATAATGTGAATATTCCAGCAAGGCAAGGCAGCAAGTGATTTTAAAGCAAAGTCAACAGCTTTACACATTTCTGTGAACAAGGACCAATAAGACAAAGCATTAATTTTATATTACAATCTATCACCATATGTCTACTTTCCAGCTGGGTTTGAGTGAGTTTTTATCAATGCTGACCGCTTTTGTGCTTTTCCTCGATTTCAGAAGTACTCTTTTAGACTCTGCAAGCCTCTCTCTGAGGCTGGTTAATAGTCTCTCACACTGGATCGATCAGGCAGCCAAGTCAAACATGAGAAAGCCTTGTCACAAAAAGACTGATAATATAAACCAGCAACAACTTGGTTACTTTGTTTAGTTTTCTTCATATTAATTCCTTAGTTTATGATTCTTTTGTCTCATACTAATTTTGCATGCAACACTTAATAATTGAAACTCTGCTAATAGTGTTTACTTTGTCTTAGCTATCTTACTGTCAACCACCTGCAACCAATATGTCTAATGTATTCTCCAATTATGTTTGGGTAATTATATGCCACTTTTCTTCAGTTTCTTTTCTGTGACTCATAAATTGTATTTTTTAAAAGTAAGATTTCTGTTGATTTCAGACTGCAACTAGGAATAACAAGTAACTAAAACTGAAAGAAAAAAAATTGTCAACAGCTCAAAACCTCTATTTAAACACATGCAAGCACATTGTTTCTGTGGGAGTGATGAGGAAATGTTCTTTTTCATTTGGACAATGTAAGTGTCACTAGTAATTCTGGGGTTTAACAATTTTACAGCACTTTAGGAACTTCTAAAAGTACAAAGGAAGAAGCCATTTGTCTTCCTCATGGCGGCCAAAAGTACCTGCAGCAGTAACAACTAGCATGTTGACACTTGCCTTCCAAAAGCAATTAGATAAAGTTATCTTGTACCATACCAGTGCAGGACTAATTACTTTCTAAAAGCAAATCCTAAATTTCACTATCAAACAGATGCCTTACTTGTCTGGAGAATGAACTGGTTTTCCATGTGCTCCCATCTCACTTTCCATAGTATATAAGTTCATACACTGTACAGAGCCTCACCAGCAGCAACCTTCCTGGAGACCTCCAAGCCCCCATCAGGACACACCTCCTGCCAGCATCACATCACCATCCCCAGCCCCAGGGAGAGGCACCAGTGCTGCCTGAGTCTGCAGCAACCAGCTCGGGGCCCTGGTGGTCTCCATTCAGAGCTGACTCTAGGATTCCCATATGCCAGGTAGCATTTAGGGAGGGAGGATTATAAAGCCTATATTGTCTCTGCCAACACTGGTTTGTCACTGATTTTCACGCAAAATCCTTGTGTTTTAAAAGCAGCAACCTTTACCAATTAATTTCTCATATGTTTTTTAGAAATCTGCTATTTTAACATGGAGTTCCATAAATTCTCTTTTCTTTCTAACTGCGGTATGTTTAATGTGAACAGAAAGGATGGAAAAAAAATGTCAAATGTACTGTCCTGCAGTGTCTTCAGGATGTATGATATGCAGATGGAGGTCTAATTTTTCAATAACTTTGAATCTTCCAGAAAAGTAGAGTTTCCCTTTCTACACAGCCTCTGTCTTCATTCAGCATAGAGCTCATTGCATCGTTAGTATTTACTGAACCACTACAGTTATTAGCAATGCAAAAAAAGGTATTTTCTTTGTAAGCTTTCCTGAATCCTTACATATTTTTCTATATCCAAAAGCCAAATATCCAAAACATATTGTCATGTTGTTATGCAATGGAATGTAGCTTTGAATTTACTACTTATCCCTATAAAAGAGCAACTTATTTTATTTCCAGTAATGAAAATAATTTTGTTTTATCTGAACTTAGCAGTGTTTCTTTGCTCAGGGGATATCTCTGTATATATCTTTTCCATGCTGTTTAGCATGCAATGATGTTTGTAGAACAAACATTTCTGTAGCTTTACATACAATTTATCAATATTAGAAAATCAGAGACAGGAATTAACATGCAATAAAAATATTTTGTTCTGCTCTGTTTCAAAAAGAAAATATTTTTATACTAGTAATGCCCCCTAATGTTACTTGTAATGTTCCCTAAACTATTTTTATCTGTCTAAAATTATTCAGAGGAAAAAAAAACCTTCTGGGTGTTTCATCATACCACACAATTTCCATTAAGTGATTTTATAGTACCTTAAATAAAACAGACTTATAAAATCTAAGACACTTTGAAAACCAAATTTAGCATACAATGTATTTACCGTTGTATTTTAAAGAGTTTGTTGTAACTATTAGTGGTTTCTTCGACACTTCATCAAATACTGATCTAATGTATAATTATGGTCTACTTTGCTGTAAAACCATCTTTAATACTTTAAGTTAAGTAATGATTAATCCATGGTTATCAACATGTATATCATTAACAATAATAATATATTTAGGGATGTAATAATGTATTGGCCATGACTTAATTATATCTAGTGTGATTCATCAGGCATGTAAAGGATTTAGAAATTTTCTACTGATAAAGACTCAGGTGTATGCCTCAGTAATTTGCTATTGACCTCCATGAGATTTTTTTTATTTACACCTTTTGAAATTTAGCTCTTTGTTCTCTCAGATCACTCTTTAATACATGTATTCATGTACACATTCACTCAAGGAAAACTGAAGTGTCAGATCATGCAAACCTCTATAACACTGCACTGCCATATTCAAAAGGAGAAAAGAAAACTCTAATTCCGGCATAGATACATAGCACAGATCTGTTTATCAATTATTCGCTCTGTTTTTACACTTGGCTCTTAGACTTGCACTAAGCAAGAATATATAAAAAAAGAAGTTGATCATGTTAAAAAGAAAGTTGTTTGGATGTGTTAGGCTTATTCCAACACAAAATTTTTCATCCAGGGGAAAAAATTTCTGTTAATCGTAAACTACATCACTAAAATATTTTAGAACACTTATTCAGATGCACTAAATATAATTGGAAAAACTATGTGAGAAGAATACAGAGGTTAAGATATATAATGATAGTATAATATATTTATATACAATTATATATACTTATATATCATTATGTACATATATATATACATTAAAAAAAAAAAATCTGAGAGCTGGTATCTACTTTCCCCCATAGGCAACAGGTACAATGCCAGAGAGACCTAATGGCCCCTTTCATTCATTGAACCATTCCACTGAGATTTGATATTTATTCTTGAGAACCTCCTAGCACCAACAGAAGTGATACCTTTAGCAAGCAAAGAAAAAAAAAGAAAGAAAAGATGTCCACCAAGGAAATCCAACAAAAAAACCCAACCGACCTTATCTGCTCTGCCTGTTACGTTAAAGACCACACTACCAGTAATTATTAACTACCCTCCCTTCCAGATAACTTTGATTTTGAAAAGCAGTTGCTTGGGAAAATATTTTCTGTTCTGCTGGATTAAATTACTTTTTTTTTTTTTCAGATCATTAATACTTTCTGCCTTCTGAGTCTGGGATATTGATATTTGTAACTTTTTGAGACTTTATTAGTAAAATTCAACTAGTTTCTTTTTCACACTACTCTTTGAGTTGCACATTTTATCACCATTAAACAAGAGTTGACACAGAAATTCTATTTTCCTACAGCCATCCTAAAACGAACAGTAGGGGTAGGTGATGGAACTTCTGTCCTCACATTGTTGAACCCAGGTAAGATGGGACTGGCATTTACTGCTGTTTAAACACTGGCAGCCATGCCTTCCCAGTCTGCACTAACAGAATGACTGCTGTCTGTGCTGGAAGATCTTAAGTATTAATACTGACATGGCCTTCAATGTGCATAAGATAAAGCCAAAACTAATTAAGAAAAATCAATGGAATAAAAGCTTACAACCTGGAATAGAACCAAAACAAAAGCTGAGCTCAGCTTATTGTATGGATTTCTAATAGGGCATCTTCTAGATTTTCTCAAAACTCTCTTCAGCAAAGAGGACATAAGTCAAAATGTTGATGAAACACACACTTTGAGGTGGTATTTCAAATCTTAGCACAAGTTTCATTTTAACATCAATAGAGGCTCCTTCTGAGGCACATTCAAACGAAAAGCTTAGGTGCTGTATATCATCTTTTATTGGTCACAGAAGAAACCTAGTAGATTAGCCCACATCAGGTAATGTTAGCCCTTAATGTAGTGAAGGCTTAGCCTTTTTATCTATTTTGCTTGAACAAACATGATTGGTTTAATAGGCATTTTTAAAATTTTTTGGTATTTTAATCACAGTGATTCCATATGAAAACATGCATAGTTAAATGTGTCCTAGCATTATAGAGATCAAATCTGTGCTATCATTGCAGTCTCTGCCAGCACAGGATTCCACTCTGCACATGCTTCAGAGAATTAAATACAGCAGGCAAACCACTGGATGTTTTTATGCATTCTTTTCAGTCTCTATCACCTATCCAGAGATTGTGTTCACCTTCTAAACTGATTTTTCTGATAATACATTTATTCTAAATGAATTGTTTTTTCAGTAACAATGACATTCCAAAGGCCTCAGAATACACAGCCAAATTTAAAAAAAAAAAAAAAAAAGAAGGGAAAAAAAGGGCAAAAAAAGATGATTCTTAGCTGCAGGACCCATATCTTTTTGCAGTTCAAAACTAAAGTATTTGTTACCTAATTATCCTGATAAGTATCAGCCAGAAACCATTTTAACAGTTTCAGGCTTCAAATTTCTTCAACTGCAATAAACATTAGACCTGTAATTTTTCCTCTTCTAGGATCCAGATGTCTATTTCCAGAAATCAATCACTAAATCCTCAAAAAGCTGTTATGATAAAGCTATTTTATTTTTTAAATGTGCTCCTGGAAGGACAGATAGTACATATAAAAGTGGTCCATTTTGCTACTAAACATGATAGAAAGGGAGACACTCTTCAGTCATGAACGGTTTGCCCACAGTCATGGATAATTGGATGTGTAAAGTAAACACTTGGCTAAACATGGTGGGATTACAAGTGCAGGTGTGCTGTTAACAGAAGTCTGTGAAGTCACCAATTAATACTCAATTCCTGTATATTACAAAAAGAAGGAGACCCTCTCTTCTGTTCCCTCAAATTAATGTGACAAATCCTTCCAATGAATGTTATCTAAGACACAAATGACATAAAATTTTAATGATTCATTCATTGAGTTCACATTGGTTATGACAGGACATGAAACTGTATTATTTTTTCTGATATTCTTGTTGGGTACATGAGTCATTTGAGGGCCAAGGGGTAAGAAAGAGGGAAGAAAGAGAAACAACAAAGTTGTTCAGGTAGAAATTCACATTTTCCACTCAAAAAATCTTTCTTTTGGCCAGAAGAACCGGTTATCACTGCATTTTTATTTCTTATTGTTATTTACCTACTTTTACAATTCTGCCTACAAAAATAGATGTCAGAATCCTCCAGTAAGGTATCTCCTGATAAGGAGAACACACAAGATCTAACGTTAGAGACAAGCCTCAGAGTTGTTTAGTGAAATAGAGACATAAAGTATTGTCACATCCCAATGAAGTTTCATGCATGATATGAAATGAGTTTTGTACATAGAATATATCAGGTCATTTTTGTTCCAGTTTCTTCTACCATGAAGACTTAGACCCCATGAGCATGATATCATAGAATCATAGAATGGCTTGGGTTGAAATTTGGACTGTTGAAGCATACAAAGCAATATTTATTCATTAATATATACAATAACTAGGACTAATGGTCTGCTAAGTTAAACATTACATGTTCCCCTGATGCAGACCCACAACTTGATCAGTCTTTGCAAGACAACCGCTTTCCAGTCTGGTGGGGACAGGTCAGCCCCCGGTGATCCTTGGGGCATCTGACCCTTGATATTTCTGATTTACCATTTTCTGATGACATTTTCCTTGGACCTTTATAACTTTTCAGTGCAGAGCTTTTTCTTGTATATTTCAGGCTGGCGTCTGGGGTTTGGTGGGGGAAGGGGCAAGTGCTGTTCAAGCTACTTCTCTGCCCTGCTGTGGGGAGGTAGAGAAGGCCGGCTGTGTCCCATACACGGAAGCAGCCCCGCTTCCACCCACCCGTTCCTGGGAGGGCACCGAATTCTCACCCACGTGTTCCGGATAGCTCACGCACAGTCAGAGGCAAGGGGCCTCTCATATGGCAAATTCCAGCAAGGCTTTATTTCTGTTGCTGAAGGGCAGCCAGGGATGAAAGAGGGCGAGGCTAGCATGGGGACTTTTAAAGGGTGCAAACCGGGGTGTGGGGACAAGGTGTGGGGTCAGTACAATAGGATGGGGAGAGGAGTGGGGTCAGAGGTCTGCCCAGGTAAGCAGGGTCAGGTTACAGCTGCCTTCTCAGACTTTGGAGTCAGCCCACCACCAGGGGTCACCTTCACCTACCCCAACATTTCCTCTCCTGTCTTTGACAGGTGTGCTTCTTTTTGGGTTCTTGTCTTACATTGCTTTACCTCACATGTGTTCTCATAAAATAACAAAAATATTCTCAGTGAAACTGAGCAGAGTAAAAACAGCCATTTTCCACCTTTTGCCTGATCCTGAGGGTGCCATGGGACCTCCCTGTCCTTGCCCACACCCTCAGAGCTCTCCCTACCCCAAGCACCCTGTAAGAAATCTAGTATTGCTCTTTGGATGCAATGGCCCCAAGAAAGTAGCCAAAAAAATTCCATTACCTTAAAATATGGTGATTTCTTCATTGCATGTGGGATGACTTCCTAAACCTTTAAATGTCAGATCTATAGGGTGTATGGTAAATGAGCACATTCTTCAGAAACACTTTTCTCTAGCAGAGGAGAAGCATCGAAGGCCCTGAGACAAAGAAGCATTTAAATAGTGCAATAGATAAATCAATACCAAATGAAAACAATGATACCTCATGGTTAAGAGGAAAGAGCAAAATAATACACAAACAAATGCAGCTATCCCAAAATGGTAGGAGTACAAATGTATAAATGTTTTGCTTATAGTAATACTGATGATATTTCTTTCTCTTACCTATAAGTTTATGACTCAAAGTATAAGGAAGATAAAACTGTTCTGAATGTGCACTGAACACAGTTCAGGCTCATCCTGTGTGGGACAGAAACAAAAGGCTAAATAAAAAGTTTCATCTACACAATATGCAAAAAAGTTCAGAAAATATCTCCCATTCCATATTTTCAAGCTTTTTATTTTTGAGAAGGGTTAGAACTTGGATTCAACAGCTTATGGGAGGTTTTATTGCTTTTTATTTTAAAAAGCATATTTTTATAAGGCAAAATATGAAAAAATAGGAGAGACAAAATAAAGCATTTGCTACTACCAGTGTGAAATTCAAAATAAAATAAAAATAAATTGAATTAAATGAATAAAAAGCTTTCCTGAATTTTCAGCTGATCTACTCACAAAAAGAAGTCCATTATTCTCTTGGCTCTAATTAAAACCATATTCATATTTATGTCTGCATGTTTCCTGCTGACTTAAATTCAGGGTTGCTTTTTGGTTTTAGAAAACGTTAAAATAGACAAGGTAAGTTAGATCCTGGCCCTGATGAAGGCAGAGGAAGCTCTAATACTTACTTTGATCAAGTCAGGACTTCAATTTATGGGAATGTACTTTTTTCACTTTTATTTTTTCTACCCATATTTTTCTGTTAAATGTTCCCATTCTCATCTGTCTTCAAAATTCATTAGTCCTTCAGAACACTACCTCTTTTTTGCAACTGTAGCCCACACATCTTTTCAACCCTGAAGTAAGACAAAGAGCAAATCACAGATTATACTGACATTAAACGATACTGGAAGGGGTAAGGATAGGAATTGGACAATGATAAGGGAAAAAAATAATTTAGAATCTGCTGTGATAGCTTAAGAAGCAAATGAAATCCATGAAATACCCAGCTATGAAACTGACAAAGCATTTTGAACTTAATGGAGTGGGAAAGCAGTAACTGCTTCACATGCCCTAAGTTGTATACACTGCACTGGCTGATAATTATTGCAGGAAGCTATAGGATAAAGCCTCCTCTCTGCTTGACCTTTCATTTCACTGAGAAATCCTAACCAAAATAGTATTAGTGAAACCATTAGTGCAATATTATATCCAATTTTGACATCCACTCTTTATCAAAACTACAAAAATCAGGAAAAAAAGGGCTCAAAAGTAGCTACAAAAATGCAGTAAAATTCATAGAACAGCCCAGGTAGCTAGATTTTTTTTACATGAATTAAACTTGACACCTAGCACAGAATGGACTTCATGTTTAAAAAATTTTCCAATCCAAAATTAAATGGTTTAGTACCGTACAGTGTGCTTGTTGGGAATGGTACCTGGTTCGTGCAAAATTTCAAGTTATGCAAGGGCATTATTTTGGAGCTTGCTAATTTGAAAATGGTAGAATTATGTTGGGAATACATTTAACAAATAAAATTGTAGACAGCTGAGTTCCAGTTCCTAATGACATTTTATCACACTCATGAGCACATATGTAGCCAATGAAGCCTAAAGAGCTCTAAATCATAAGACTTGAGGTGACTTGCTCAAGATCCATAGATGAAGCTTTTAGAATAGCTTTTTACATGATCGAAAACATGATTTCAATTTCTCCCTCTCCCCCAAAATATCAAAAGTCATATTTAAGTTGGTTTTTTGCAGCATGTATTGTTGGATATTCAAGAGCTTATGACAGATGTGGGGATTATTTCAGTTTCAATTCTACACTGAACCACTCAGAAAAATTACAAATTTTTCTTGAAATCTCTGACTACTAAAATTCTGGGCTAATAAGAATATTTCCAGAAGAAGGGCAACACTATATTATAGGGATGAAGAATTTTATTTTTAAAAAAAATAATACAAGACAATAACCACACTTCCTAAACTCACATACTTTTAAGAAACCAGTTCACAATATTTTCTTCCACAAGCTTTTCCTTTCCCTAGGAAAGTGAGAAACCCACTGGTTTTTACAATGCCATTCCAATTTGTCTGCTATTTCAAATCTGTTATAACATAAAGCACTAAATACATTTTTTTAAATGAAACATATATTAGTAACATATAAGTATGTAACCCTGAAATTCAGTTTCTTTAGGAAAGTGACTGAAGGTTGCCTTTTTTCTTTTCTTTTTTTTTTTTTTTAATAATTATCTCTGCTTTTCATCTTATTAAAAATTCTCTGTCATGAATGGATCTTCCAGTATTATGAACACTGAGTAATGATTCACTTTACAAAACATTCATATTTTAGTAAAATCAGGTTTGAAGATCCTGAATTTCTGCATATTACCTAGGTGCCAAAATATTTTTCCATTAGTAATTGCAGATAGTGGTAATCTGGGTAATATTCTCGAATCCTTTTCTCTGATCTCTGCTAAAGTTTTAATACCTAAAGTGCTCAAATAGGAAAGGAAAGTACAGAACAGATGAAAAAACAAGCAGGGCTAACAAATCCACAGTACCTAAAATATATGTAGCAACTTCCAAATCCTTTTATTTCCACAGTTGATGACATTGGCCTCTGTTTAAATAATGTAATAAATTCTTTATGGAAAAATAGAGAAGAAATAAACAGAGAAGATCAGTAAAACTGTCAGATTAACAGTACTGGACAGGCAGGTGGCAAATGCATGTCAAAATTTCTAGCAGCACAAAAGCTTCAGTCCACATTATGATGATTCTGCTGTCAAGATGGAGGTGACTCAAGACCAGAGATGTATTAAATTAGTGATAAAATGAAAGAAAAATAGGTTTATAAATTGTATGAACTGTAAGTGTATATTCATTCAAAAGTATTCATTATACAGTAGATAATCATCTCATTAAATTTATTACCTTGTTGGCCTGTCAATAGATGATGCAAATCAGAAAAACAGATCAAAACAGAAGCCCATTCTGAATTATCTAGGTTAAATTTTTGTGATAAATAATTCCTGTGTACTGTGATAAAACACAAGTCAGTTCTTATCTATATGTTAATGACTATTGAATTGAAGAGACAAGAAACACAAATAGGCTAATAATTATAACCGCAGGAAATAGGATTTTTTTTTTCCGGGTCTACATCCTCATCATAGTCAGTTTGATCTTATGGAAAAAAAAGGTCAGAATTTGCACATGCCAGCTTCTCCTACCATCACTTTCAGGAAACAAGTATAGTAGCTTGGTGTATGAATGAACTTTATTATTTTGCAAAAAAATTTACAATCTTGATATATCATTTAATAAACAACAAATCATCAAAAATAATTTAATCTGGCTACTGGTACATAAGACTATTAAATATGTTTCTGCGAATACATTAGCAAGAATAAAGCCCCTATAATCCAATGGGAAAAGGCTAGCATTGTGCTATACCACTTAGTCCTACTATTTTCCTGATTCAAAATAACAAATGCAGGCTGCTAAAAGACAATATTTTTCTAGATAACATCATAATGTTTTAAATTGAAAGATCAATTCAAAGACAAATATAACTTTCCTAATGTTACCTTCTTTATTAAAACACACACTTTATCTTACAGAAACAAGCCACCTTATATGAATCATAGTCAACCTCAAATCAAAATTCTTCACAAAAGAATTAATTTGATGTATTATGATATATGACTACAGTGATACCAATTTTTTCTGAGGAAGTACTAAAAAAAAATACAAAAATACATATTCTTATTTATTGCAACAACAGTAACAGTCTGTCACTGTGCAAACCTCTATAAAAAAAACCTAACATCTGCTAAAAGTAGAAGACAAGAGGAGAAAACATTGGCTATTATTCATTATCTCAGAGTCCTGCTGTGTTGGGTTGGGCTCTGTGGGTGAGCAATTTTGCATGTAAATTATCCTCTCTTTGTACTCTTTTGTTATTTATATGGTTGCTGTAACTGTTCATTTTCTTATCTCATGACTGTTTCCAGAAAATGTTTCTTATCTCAACCTGCAATTTTCACCTTTTCCTGCCTTCAGTTCTCAACTTCATCCCCAGAGTGAGAAGAAGGGGGAGGAATTGATGTTTAGTTTGGGACACGGGGGAAGAGGGTGGAGGGGAGGCGGGGTAAGGGGAAGGGGATAAGAGTAGTAAATTGAGGGTATTGCCGTTCCTGAACCATGGCAAGGTCGTTTTGGTACCAGCACATGTATGGTCTCTACATAATTATGTCACACAAAATGTAAATTAAAAATGGATTTCATTGCAAAATATGTAGTAATCAAAGTATCTAATTTCAAAAATGTAGTGCCTAATTGACACTGGTAAAATAAGAATTAATAAAGTTTTGAATAAAAGTAGTCAAAAGTATCGTGTCCTTCACCTCTAAAAGTATATGCAGCTTGTTCTGACTCCAGAGGCAGCTATGATAAAGTTGAATGTACAAAGTTGTCATTTATTGATTATAGCAATATTGACAACTTTCTCTACAAAGAGAATGAAAAATGCATTGCTTCAAGCTGTTATTTTGGTTATTTCTGTGGTTTAAAGGGATTGTCTGTAGATTTGTTTTAGATGATTCAAAGACAGGTTTCAGCTCCAGGCTGAAACATCATGCCTCACCTAAAGGCAGCAACACACATAAATACATTTACTTAAAACAGTAAAAATTGGATATTCAATAGAATTTTCATCTTTTATATTTGAAAATTACTGGATAAATAAGATCTGAAGAGTGAAATCTGTCTACTTATGAAACTTAATTGTTCAATGAGAGATTTTTTCCTTTCCCTTTACTCACTTCATTCTAAGATAACTCAAACAAAGGACCAATTTAGATGATCATGGGAAGCAGCCTAAGCATTATAGTAAAATGTTAAATTAAAATCAAAGATAACTGATAATACTGAAATCATTCCTTGGAGGCCTTTTTTCAAGTTAACATGGCTTATTATCTAAGGTCCTAAGCTAAAATATTCTTAATTCTCAGATAAGCAGTTTTTTGGTTTTTTTTTTTTTTTTTGTTTTTTTTTTTTTTCAAAATGGAAATATTTGCCCTTAAATAATGTATTTGTAAGGATATGTTCTTCAGCCTGGACAAAATGAGTTTTCCAGTTTATAACGAACTTTTTTATGATAGAAAATATGTTTGTCTCATCACTGGAAATATACAAAGTCAGATGGGATGAGCATTGAATAACTTGATCTAGTAAAATATGTTCTTGCCCATGACAGTGGGTTGGAGTAGATGGTGTTTAAAGGGAGGTTCCTTCCAGCCCAAACCATTCTATGATTCTATGAATTCAGTGAATCACCTTGGCAGTCTTTATTTTGTTTGTTGTTTATACTTTTTCATACTTTATATCATTCATTATAATCATAGAGTCATTCCAATAAAGTTGCATTTGGGAAAGCATTTAAAATAATTTTTTAACTTTTTTCCCAGAAAATATAGAAATACATTATTCATTAGTCCTAGGTTATTTTTAATTTTCTCATTTCTAAACATTTCCAGTAAAGAGAATGGGTGATAAGTTTTTTACACAGCTTTGGGTTTGTATCTCTTCCCCATTGCTTTCAATATTTTCTGACAAAAAAACCACTGACAAGTTATAATTAGAAAAATCACAGAATTTTGAAATGTATTTGTTTGGGAGGAACTTTAAAGATCATCTAGTACAACCCCTCTGCCAATGGACAGGGACACCTTTCACTGTATCAGGTTTTCAAAGCCCCATCCAACCTGGCCTTGAACACTTCCAGGAATGGGCAACCACAGCTCCTCTGAGCAACCTGTTCTGGTGTCACACCACACCCATCATAGTAAAACGCAGCCTATCTGCATAGGACAGATGTTCAGCGATCTGATAATTTACATGGCCCTCCTCTGGACTCACTTTAACGGGCCCATGTCCTTCTTCCACTGGGGACCCCAGAGCTGGGTACAGTACCCTACATGATGTCTCATAAAATCAGAGTAGAGGAGCAGAACCACCTCCCTCAACCTGCTGGCAATGATTTTTTTATATAGCCTAAGATACAACTGACTTTCTCAGCTGCAAGTACTTAACTTTTTCTCCTCTAGGAAGGGAAATAAAATATTGAACATAGAATATAATTACCTAAAAAGCAAAGCTTTTAGGAATTACAGTTAATTTTTGGGAAGGCTTACTTTATGAATATGGTATCTGTTACAATTTATGTATTCATTACAAATATTTTATAGTGCTATCCATGTGTTTCGTTGTCTCAACTAATAAACAAATGAAGTGGTTTTAAAGTAATACTTACATGATTTTTTTTTCCTTCATATTTCTTACTCTTGAACAAGTTCAGTGTCTGCTATGGGCATATGCAGAAGGTTTGATCAAATTTGAAAGGAAATCCATTTACATTAATATATTTAACAAAAAAGGTGCATTCACATAGTTTATGACAAAAAATTGTTTTAATAATGGTCTCTATACATTGTGAACTTCTTCCATTTGTTTCCTTCAGCCGCATTTGTGATTACTTTTTTGGTACCTGAGATTCTGAAAGCAATTAGCACACCCTTTTACAGTGCCACAAATCATAATAGTTTAAATTTATTTTCCACACCACAGCAGGCAAATAAATATTTCTATTTTAACAACACAGCATTCACTTATTTGCATAAATGCTCTGTTTGTCATACTTATCTTACGTATCAAAAGCCCATCTTTTTAAAACATTTCAGTCTGTCATTGGCTCATATTTCAGCTCTTTAGGGTAGCTGTCAAGGATAATATGCTAAGTTTAACAGGTCAAAGACTAGCTCTGTGTAAAAACACTAAAGACATTTGGATTTTTTTTTCAGTCAAGATACTGGGGAAAATAAATTGAAAAGCAGCCAGTTACTTGATTTAATTTCATAGTTTCTATCAGGACCAGTCCAACAATCTCCTAATAACTCCCATTTTTCACAAAGTGACATGTCTTCACTTCTAAACAAAACTAATGGGCACTGGAAATATTCACGCACGGATCAAAATTTAAATGAATAATGTCATTAGATAAAAAATGTTGAAATGCTGAGTCCATAAATACCTATTATGAAATTAATGGTGTTTGCTATATTTACTTAATTTTAATAATCAGTATATCTCCATAAAGATATTATTTCACTTTCATGCTATTTATACAGTGGAATTTGCATCTGATTCTAATCATAAATACATATTCTAGCCCTACATAATTGTACTACTTTGTTGCTTGTCATGCTTCACCTACATTTTCCATATATTCCTCTAATTATAGTATCAATTTATTTAAGTGAATGTTGAGATTTTTGTGGTATATTAAAAATGATCCAAAGGGCTGCTCATATATTGAAAAATATATTCAGCCATTATCCACCCAGCCAAAAATTTCAGAGCTTTAGAAAGTAGGTCATACCATAATAGTGACATTGAACTTTTCAACTGGGAGTAATTAGGTTTTATTTTCAGTGCTCAGTGACCTACTCTGAAAAATAAGATAATACAAGAAGGGTTCTGCGCTTNGGCTTGCTTTGTTATTTCTTCCTACTGTATACCGTATATACCTTAAGAATCCATAATGGTTACCTATCCAGAAAATAGTAGCTGACAGCTGTGTAGGGTACTTCTGCTGTTTAATATGTCATAAAGAATCTGTTGCAGGCAATGATGTTATCATTAGGGAACAAGGATAGTGTCTATTATTTCAGAAGTGAATAATTCAGCATTAAATAATTTCAACTGCGCTGTCACTTGCAGGGAAGAGAAAGCAGCAAAGTTACTGTGTACAAAACAAGCTTTGCAGGAATACTTACAGCACAGAGGGCATTTGAAACATACTTCCATGTGTATTCCCTCTAGGGCACTTTAGAAAGCTTTGCTTTTATTTAATGGTTGCTTCCTAATGCAAAGAGACATAGTAAAATGCACTTGCATCTGTTAGCTCAGATAACAAGACACATTTTTCCTTTTTGAGGCTGGGGTGTTCTAAGAGCCTTTTGGACACAATTCAGGCTACTGTGTTGCAGAACGAATTTAATGCTTCCCAAGAGTCTTAAATTTTTTATTTGTTACTAATGTCATCACAAGAAGAAATACCCTCCCAGTCCTTTGGTCATGAATTTCACCTGGGTATCAGTGTGTGGGGTGGCCTGCTGCATCATGCCAACATGTAGTGTAATGCAACAAGAAGTATAACTTGATAGAGTGTGTCAGATGCTAAATAACATGAAAAGGCATGCATGAAACCTTCACAGACAAGGGACTGTGCTTATTCAGAGGCAGACTGTTTCTCTGGCACTTACATAGCTGTGAACTGGAAGTGGGAAGTCTGCAATGTCTCTATCCTGTTACATGGAGCATACAAAGGGCAAGTTTTTAACATAATAAGTCTATTACAGGCAGTGTTCCCCACTTGACTAAATATGACTGAATATCCCCAGTGGATACAGAGATTGCCAAGTGTAGTAGTAGGTGTTCATCAAAGAGGAGCAGACTATCAGGCACCCAAGAACTACAGATTTTTTTTGGAGTCATTATGTTTTTTCAGAGAGAAAAGTCCTTTTGTTGGTATTTTAAAACATCATCTCCTTGAAATTCACAACACAGGACAAGTTCTTAGTGACAGAGTTAAGACTTGACCATTTTACCTCTGACTGTTTCCTGAAAAATTATATTTTTTTCAGAAGCTCAGATTTCTTCTTTTTTTTATTATAGAAATATGAAAATAGTTCAAACTTTGATAATTATGTAAGAGCACCCTCATCTTCATATTCATTTAAGAAACTAGTTTAAAATATATATTAAGTGAAAAATTCTCTGCTGTTTAATTACTGATGCAATTATAACAAAAAAAATATATATATTGTATCTCCATGTTCTGACAATGTTTGTAACAAAACAGACCTAGTATCTTCAATGCACTAACAGGGAGCAGCAGCTCAATACTACCTCAATAATGATCTTCAATAAATCAGTGTCTGTGTTCAGCAAAATAAGGCTTTGTCTTTTTTACAAGACTTCAGAAAATTCAGTGGCAACTGACTGACTGACTGATTTTTATCATGTTGATACCTATTCCCTCATATTTTTAGATAGATTAATTGTGAGCAGTGCTTTTGGGGAAAAAATATATGGTGAAAACCTGCCTATTGCTTCTTGAACCCTAGGTCATAGAGTTTTCCTAAATATTTTCAGCTCTATTTAATTGGGTGGAAAAATAGAAGGGCTATTACTGGTCATTTTGTCTAACTGCTACACTGCCCTGCTCTATTAGGCAGAAGTGGGGCAAGTTTATTGCTATATTGCTATAATTTCGCTGATATACTGAGAGAAACACACATTTCATATCAAAACCAATCAGCAGCTCATAAGAGTTTTGAGCCAGCAGGAGGGTTTCTCCCTTACACTTCAATAATTATACATGCATTTTAGTTTATACCCGTTCGGCAGAGTAAAGAATGTTATTAGGTACTTCACTGACTACAGATCTATAAGAACACATATCAAATAATATTTGGAAAAACCCTACGTTTTCAAATACAGTGTTTAAAAATTATTTTTTTTTGCAAGACATTTAGTTAGGTTTTGCATTCTTGTCTAGCAATTTTTTGGAAACGTGGGATCCTTATTGTGGATAATATTCTACAATAGCAGGTATTTCTTTTTTCATTTCAAGGCAGGTACAATTTTTATTTCAGTTCTGGCACAATATACAATTAACTCTGAAGCAGGAATTGTGTTCAAACTCTAGAAGAAACTGTTCTAGGGAAGAGAACACAGACCAAACCAAGAGATAATATTTTACAATGGAGGTTCCTTTTTTTTTCTATGAGAATGAACACATGCAGAATTTAACAAGTGTTAAATTTTTTATTTTGAAGAACAATAGTGCATGGAGCATATAATATTTTCTATTTAATTTGCAAGACCATAGTAATTATGGTGTGTCCACAAAAGTCTGAGACAAAATTCAGATATGAAAGAAATGTTAGAGTCAATCTAAACTAAAGCATGCTGTGAATTAAAACCATTTTGGGTTTTTTTTTAACATCTAAAAATTATATAAAATTTTCCCTAAAATATTTCCAATTTAGAATGCAAGGACATCAGATAGTGATTTTTCATTATAAAAAGCAATTCTGTCACTTTTAAACATGCAAATACTTTTTATGCTGAGTTTAGTAGCAGTTCACAGTATTCAGGAGCAATTACACAGGTGGTGAAATAAGAGTCCACAACACTTTCTGAATACACTTCATGGAGAAGTACTAATTTCAGTTTTAATGTACTTTAAATGCATCTGTTAATCACAGAATAAGCTACAAACAGACACCAAAGAGTGAATTAACACCACAGCTTGTACCTTACTGATACAAATCAATAGACTTTGGACTTTGAGTAAGATAAAACAGAATTTCACAGCACAAAAGACATTGTCAGTTTAAATGCCTATTGATTGTAAAACATATCATTATACTGTCCAACACTTTTCACACTTAACCAATTTTTTGCAGCCATGCCCTGAATAATATTTACTTGCATGAAACCCTCACCAGTGTCAGCACGACTAAGGATCAGGTAAGATATTGTGCAGTGCAGGAAGGGAAGTAACACCACACACATTTTGAAAATGATACCTGTGAAAGTAGTTTCAAAGTAAAAGTTACAGTGAGTTAACAGTGTCGCCAGTAAAAATAATTGCTGGTTTTAAAAATGGAAGTTGGGCTTTCTTGGGCAAGTGTTAAGTGTACACTGCATAACAAATGCAACATAACACACCATTTTTTCACTATGTATTTTATTGAATGACTGGAGGAAAACACAATTATTAGTGACTGAATCAACATAGTAACAGCAAAACACCTCAGTACCAAATGCAAATGCAATAGATTTTAGAGGAGTTGCTTTGGAAACAAGGCTGTAAGAGGACATGATTCATGATACAAACTCCACTCCTAGTGTTTGCATCCTTGTTATTACTCCTCCTTGCAGTAAGCAATGAACAGCCGTCATCAGAATATCTAACAAGTATTTGCAAATTAGCGTGACTAAAGGTCATGCATGTAGTCACAGAGATGTATGACATTTTGAGAAAACACATTTTAAAATGCATCATTCCTAACCAGTCCTTTCAAAGGACACCGGTAAAGACATAGGAATGTTTTCTCTGTCAGTAACTTCCTTTTAGTTGAGCTGAAGCTGGAAAGGAGGAGCTTAAATATTCAGTGAAAAGCCAGCTAACTGCATTTCCCAACATTTTGCTTTCAGTTTTTCAGAGATACTTTTCTGCCTACT
>VYZT01046158.1:0-46314 GCA_013400735.1 Pomatostomus ruficeps
AGGTACTGTAAGGCTGCTATAAGATCTTCCTGAGCCTTCCCTTCTGCAGGCTGAACAACCCCTCTCTCAGCCTTTCCACATAGGAGAGATGCTCCATCCCTCCAATGGTCTTGGTGGCCCTTCTCTGGACTCACTCCAACAGGCTGATATCCTCCCTGTGCTGGGGACCCCAGAGCTGAATGCAGCACTCCAAGTGGAGTCTCAGGAGAGCAGAACAGAGGAGCAGAATCCCCACCCTCAACCTGCTGCCCACGCTGCTTTGGATGCAGCCCAGGACATGTTTGGCTTTTTGGGTCGCAGGCACACGTTGCTGGCTCATGTCCAGCCTCTTGTCCTTTACCCAAGCCCTTCCTGGCAGAGCTGCTCTCGATCTGTTCATCCTCAGCCTGTGTTAATACTGGGGTGCCCTGTCCCAGGTGCAGCACCTTGCACTTGGCTTCATTGAACTTCATGGTTTTCCCATGGGCCCACTTCTTGAGCTTGGCCAGGTCCCTCTGGATGGTATCCCATCCCTCAGACTTGTCAGCTGCATCAGTCAGCTTGGTGTCATCTGCAGACTTGCTGAGGGTGCACTTAATCCCTTCACCTGTGTCATTAATAAACACATTGAATATCACTGGTGCCAGTGCAGCCCCCTGAAGGACATCTCAATATCCTTTGGGACATTGAGACAGTGACCACTGCTCTGGATGCAACTGTCCAACCAATTCCTTATCCACACAGAGTCCACCCATCAAATCTCTCCAATTTGTAGACAAGGACATTGTGGGGGACTGTGCCAAAAACTTCACAGCAGTCCAGAAAAATGACATCCATAGCCCTTCCCTTGTCCACTGATGTAGCCACTCCATCATAGAAGGCCACTGGGTTGGTCAGGCAGGGCTTGGTGACCATCAGGTCCAGTGTCACATCCCCTCTGTTAGGGCTGTCTATTACCTATCTTGAGCAGTTATCCTCCATTTATCCCCGGAGTCTCCTGGATTCCCTATAGCTCACCATGCTGCTTCTCAGGCAAATGCCAAGGTGGTTCAAGTTCCCCAGCAGCTCAAGAGCTTCAAGCATGATGCCTCCTGTAGCTGGAGCCAGAAGGCTTCATCAAGAGGTTCCCCTTGGCCAGGTGGCCTGTAGTAGACACTGACCACGAGGTTCCCTTTCTTGCCTCGGTCTCTGATTCCTTCCTACAGGCTTTCATCCTGCTCATGGCTGTTCTTCAGAGACAGCTCTTTGCCCTCTATCCATCTATTGTTGTAGGGAGCTACTCTTTTGACCCTCTTTCCTGTCCGGTCCCTTCTGAGCAGCCTGTAGCTGCATACCAGTCATGGATTCCTCCCACCAGGTTTCAGTAGTGGCAACTGAGTCAGCTTTCTTGTGGAGGCTTCCAACTCTTTCTGTTTGTTGCTCATGCCGTGTGCAGTGGTATAGAGGCACTTTGTCTGGGCTGAAAAGAGTGTATTCTTGGTTCCATCTAGGCTTTTTCATGCATCAGCTTAATTGTTTATATTGCAATTAGTTAGATCTATATGTGCTTACTAATGGTATAAGTTAGTAACAAGCTTAAGTGAAAAAGTAATTTAGCTATGCTGTAAAGTTGATGATACAGAAATGTTGTTATTAGGTAATCAATCTGTTGACTGAATTTGTTGTTGACTATAAATACCTTTTTGTGGTGGTGGTGGTGCCCCTGAGTTTAATCCTGTAGTAAGATCTTCTCTCCAAATTGAAGTGTTTTTCTTACTTGTCTTGTACTATCTGCCTAGTATCATCTACCTAGCAGAGCTCACAATCTCCCCCTCCTTTCTTAGATGCTTTTTGCCATATTACCCAGTTCCAAGTCTGTTGTCCAAGCATCATGTTTGATTCTCATTCCTCTCATGGTCTTCATGGCTGGGCTAACTTTATAGTTTTTCACATTCTGTGTTGTATTTCTAATGTATGTGCCCATAGAGTGAAAATTGCTGTCGTCTTATGTCTTAACGTATAATTGTGTTTTTAAGTTCACGAAAATACTGTCTGGTGGTGATAGCAGTGTAAAAGGCAAATGTCTGTGTCACTGTTGCCTCCCCAGTTTTAATCACATCCAACACAAACCATTTGTCTTTGCTTTCAGGGTAGAGTCCATAAGCACTGTGCCATTGCCCAGACAGCAGTCAGGTATCGATGTCTATCTCTGGTCAGCCTTCACTGGCAGCCTTTGGTGCCTGCTGGCTGAGTTATGAAAAACAACACTGGTGTTGTTTCTCTCACGCTGTCTTTAACACTGTGGAAGGATTCCCCAGAAAATTATTTTTCCCTAGTATCCTACTTGGAATTCTTCAGTGCTGCTGTACAAAAACTTGACAAAAGTTTAGCTGCTGGTTTTATCGAACTCACAGTCTATGGTACTGAAAAATATTGTCTTGTTTTTCTATACTCTGCCCTTTTGATGTGGCCAGATATTGTCTCCTGTTTATAAATTCTTTAAAGTAAGGGTCATCTTTCTGTTTGATATTTGTATAGTACATAATTCATTGGTATTGCCAGAACAAATGATTATGAAAAGACCTCAGCTGAATGCTGAATAAGTAGATTGGGTGTGCAGGGGTGACAGTCATGCACAAATTGGTTATATCTGGTATTGAAACACAGCCAAAATGGAACTCAACATATGTAGAAAGCAAATACATGAAGTAAAGAGAAACTCTAATCTGGAGATCCTCTCATGGTCAACTTCCTTTTCCACCTTTCCAGATTCAACAGTGCTTGGTTACATGAAAAACGTTGGGAAGATTTAAGGAGAAAAGAACAGAATAAAATTCCATTATTATGATGGAAGCAACTGCTTAGTACTCTTTGTCTATTTTGTATCTCTTCTCTTTATTTATTCTTCATGGTAAGAGACATGACATTTGTTTATACCACGCTTTCCATTATTGCCTACAATTCCATTGTTCTAATTGCCACAGAAAAATGCTTAGCTTCTGTTTCTTCTCTGTATTGTGCTTAAAGTATTAATACAGTATGACAGTTTAATTATAGCTAACCAAACCCACTTAAAATCTAAAGAAATTATACTTGTGGATGTAGGCAGAAACAGGCCTAGAAAATTTTAGTTTTAAGTGGCCAAAAAATTCAAAACACACAAATACTTTTAGACTAGAATATAAATAGTGGCTTTGTCATTAGAAGATTCTGTACCATTTTGCAAAAATAACACTTTTGAGTATGGGGATATTTCTTGGCAACATCAGTGACTTTAAGCCAGGAGTTTTAGAATTCGTTTATTTAGTATGTTGTTGTGCTTCTGGAAGGCTTGAAAATTAGCTGTCAGGATTACATCAGCAAGTTATAAATGAAGAAGCATTTATTTTCTTGTTTGTCCATTTTGTTCAAACATATTTTCCTCTGGTGGACTTAGAATTTCAGAAATAACGTCTGTGCCTATCCTAATTCATGTTTAGCCATTCTTAAAAGTGATTCTCATAAAATGAATTTTTGCAGTAGGCTCTATACTCCCTCTGCTGAGCTCTATGAATAGACAAAAAGTAAGCATATTATCAGTTAGCCTTCTCTTGAGAATTATTGAAGTTAGGGAAGAATATACAACTTTTCACTGTAGTGGCTCAGGTAAATGCTTTTGGATGCGTATCAAAAGAAGTATTACACATGCTTTGATTATCATGGTTTGTGCGTGTTACAATGTTAACTTTGATTGTATTTTTAGTTGAGTCATATTTATAATTTTTTATGCTTTTAATAGGTTATCTGTTATTGTACTAGTGACTACATATATTAGTGATCTCCAATATGTTTCAAATATGATAATTTTTGACTCTAACAAAATATGGCTGACAGTACTGATACCTAATCTAAAACTGATGAGACAGGCAACTTAATTAGCATTTAATTGGCATTGGCAGATGTTATTGCTAAGGTACTGTCCATCAGGCTTGAAAAGTCATGGAGAACAGGAAAGGTGCCTGAGGACTGGGGGAAAGCCTGTGAGAAAGGGCCAGAAGGGCAATTCAGGCAGCTACAGGTATCACCTCAATCCCTGGAAAGGTGATGGAACAGCTCCTCCTGGATGTCATCTCTAAGCATGAAAGAAAATAAAGTTATTAGTAGTCAACACGGATTCACCAAGGGGAAATCATGCTCGACCAGTAAGAGAGCCTTCTGTGATGGCAGGGCTGGCAGGGTGGATGAGGGGAGATCACTGGGTGTTGTCTACCTTGACTTCAGCAAGGCTTTTGACACTGTCTCCCATAACATTCTCCGAGGTGAGCCCAGGGAGGGTGGGTTCCCTGAGTGGGCAGCGCATGGGTTGAGGACTGGCTGAGTGGCAGAGCTCAGAGGGTTGGGATCAGTGGCACAGACTCTGGTTCCAGGCCTGTATCTAGAAGTGCTCCCTTGAGGTCAGTGCTGGGCCCAGTCTTTTTCCATTTACTCATCAGTGACCTGGATGAAGGGAACGACTGTACCCTCAGCAGGTTTGCTGATGATGCAAAACTGGGAGGAGTGGCTGATCCCCGTCGAGGTGTGCTGCCAGTCCGTGGGACCTGGGCAGGAAGGCAGAGAGGAGTCTAACCTAAGCTCAGCAAAGGCAAACCGTCCTGCAGCAGGGAAGGAATCACGCTGTGCACCACCAAAAGGACCTGGGGCTCCTGGGGCACACCAGGCTGTCCACGAGCCAGCAGTGTGCCATATGGGCCAAGAAAGTCAATGGGACCCTGAGGTGCATTAGGAAGAGCACTCCTAGCAGGTCGAGGGAGGTGGTCCTGTCCTTCTACACAACCCTAGTGAGGCCACATCTGGAGTGCTGTGTCCAGGTTTGGGCTTCCCAGTTCAAGAAAGACCGGGAGTTACTGGGGAGGGTTCAGCTAAGGGCTGTGAAGATGAGGAGGGGATAGAAGTATCTCTTTTATGAGGAAAGGCTGAGAGAGCTGGAGCAGAGATGACTGAGAGGGGATCTTATCAATGCATAGAAACACCTGAAGTGTGGATGTCAAGAGGATGGAGCCAGACATTTTTCAGTGGTGCTTGGCAACAGGATAAGGGGCAACAAACACAAACTGAAATATAGAAGTTCCATCTGAATATGAGGAAAAGCATCTTTACTGAGATGAAAGGTGGCTGAGCATTAGAACAAGCTGCCTAGAGAGATTGTGAAGTCTTCTCTGGAGATACTTGAAACCCACCTGGACTTTGTGCAACCTGCTGTAGTTGAACCTGCTGTGGTAGGGGGTTGGACTAGATGATCTCCAGAGAGCCCTTACAACACCAACTATTCTGTGATTCTGGGATTTACATGCAATATACAAAGTACGTAGCTCTTTAGCTCTAGAAAACTTACACTAATCAAGTATTAGGAGGTTTAGGTTGACACTGTAAGAAAGTAAAGAGTAAGAAACAAAGAATCAGCCTATTGCAGAGTTGAAGTTACTACTGCTGTATTAACTTAGCCAGATTGCACTTAGAAAATATAGTGAAATATAACTCTAAATGTCTGGGGGGTTTTGAGGGCTTTTTTATCCATTACATAGAAAATAGAGAATGTGCAACTTTGGTCAATTAATGTTTGGATAGAAACCATAATTCTGGAATTTCCTGTCTTTCTTCTTCTTGATTTATTGTTCTCAATGTTAGACATTTGTTTTCTGTGTAATAGCTACTGCACATCAAATAATGTAAATGCAAGGCTGATTCTAGAGCCTATTTGTGTACCTAATGGAGTCAAAAGGCAAGACTGCAGTTAGTGTAGTGAGAAAGGGATCAGCACTGGTCACAATCTCTTGCTCCTCTTTCATAAGTATATTGTAATATATAGTGTGGCTCAGTATTTTCAGGAGGATTGCTTTTCTCACTTATCATGGGTTAAAATCCCCTCTAGTGTTGGAAATTAAAAATCTCAGGACTACATTCCCTTCCAGTTTTGCACAGGGTTCCCATGACTTCAGTGAATTGTTCTGAATTGTTGGAGGTAGAAAAGCAGACTCACTCCCTCTAGTTTACTTACACTCTTGTTTTGTCAATCTGCTTCTGCTCTAGATGTTTAGTGTCCTGCATCCTGAGTTTCTACCGTATTATTGTTTACCACATTTTTTTAGTAATACGTCTTTTTTCAGAAAAGTGAAGTTTAAAGTTTGTGTTTCATGGGCCTTTATGATATTTGCCATTTGACGATCTCTCAAATGTTAGGATGATGTTCATTTGTACCTGTTCTGTTCTTTTGCATGAGAAAGAACATCATGAAGAAAAATCTGCATAGAAAAACATTTATGAGAGATGAAATTACCATAATACAAAACTATATCACTAGGGGCCTTATGTGAAAGTAATTTAGCATATTTTTAAGAACAGGTGATGAAAAGTCAAATTATATCTATTAATGCCTGTGTTAGGTGACCAAATGACTAATCATGAAACTTGAAAAGATTTTTTAAATTCAAATTTAAGCCCATTAGAGGTGGATGCACTCATTAGAAATACTCTCTAACTTCTATTCTGTCAGCTAGAGACCTTGATATCTCCTTTGAAAATACTTTGGGGGTAAAAAATGCTAGAAGAATATTATAATGAAAGTCATAAAATTCACTTGTGCAAAAAGCAGAGTGTTGTAGGAGAAAATCTGAAGATATGTATGTCATTTTCAACTTGTAAATCATGTAAGAAGTTGTAGTTATTTTCGTAAGAGCCGGAGTTAATCTTTTAAAGATCTGTGTCAGGAACCACTTGCACAGCAGACTGGTAAAACTATGGGGTATGTACCAGAAATCAGGTCTTGTACAATAATTAAGTATTAAAAAGCATTCTTTAAGAAAGAATTGAAAGTAGCCTATACTGTAACAAAAGTATTTGGTTGTAGGGCTACATTCTACTGAACAAGCACAGTTTATCTGTCTGGAAAAAAACATCTGTAAAGATGGTTTAGGTTTTCTCTTCAATTTAAATATTTTTTAAATTTCGTTGTTTCTTTTATTTTTTACAGGAAGCTGCACCTACAGAATCTCTGCTTAACTGGCAAGACTACGAGGGACGAACTCCTCTTCATTTCGCTGTCGCAGATGGGAATGTAGCAGTTGTGGATGTCCTGACCTCCTACGAAGGCTGCAATGTGACATCTTATGACAACTTGTTTCGAACTCCCCTCCACTGGGCAGCCTTACTTGGTAAACTGGGCAGTGCTAAAGTCACTTAGTCATTAATTAGCTGTACTGTTTAATCTTTGATGTTTATTTCATTCCAGTCTGGCAGTATGGTAGCTAATCTCTTAGAGCTGTAAGAGTTTCTGCTCGACCAGGGTTAGAAGTTTGTGTGTAGACTGCTTATTTCAGCTTCAGTTTCTCCAAAGCATTGTAAAATGCATTATTTCAACAGGTTAGATGTGCTGATGATTTAAGAACAGTTAGAGTATATTGAGATTGTTCTTGCATATGCAGCTTTGATCATGAGTTAAAAAAAGCCACAGGTACTCTGGAACAGTGGTGTCTGAAGTGGGGTATGCACAACCCATGAAAACAAGACAGTCTATGGGAGTGCACGAAGAAAATGTCAGAACTTCTGTTTGTTTTTCATCTGAAAAAATAAGATAAATCTGTATATGAAATATTAGTCAAGTTAAGCTAGTACCCTTGTTTGGTCCATATGTGAGATGGTCACATAGGGTTTGCAAGGTGCCCGAGGGAGCTGAGCTGCTCCCCAATGCAGCGTGGTTGTTGGTGGCATCATGAGTTATGTGCTCACTTTCAGCCGATTGTGATGTGCTGCAGTTTATGTGTGCCAGGTTAAGTGGATTTATGATTGTATTATCTAGTTTTTATTAAACTACCCCTCACAAACTAAGCAAGTGACTTAAAAAGATTCCCACAAGGAAAAGGCAGATACTCTGATAATGCCAGTACATGTAAACAACAAAAAATGGCGGAATTGACACTTCTCCTACTCATAGTACAAACTCTTCACCAGGCATGTTATGACAATCTAATCAGATCTGACAACAAGTTTTATTTGGATAGAGTTCTTTTCTGTTTAGATTGTTACCCTGAAACTCAGATGCTCTGTAAATTATAACCTTACATATGTGAATTTTGGTTCGGATTTACAAAAACTGGATCCTTGGAAAGCACGTTAAAACCTGATCAAATGTAAATAGTCTAAGTGCAGGGAAACACAACGCGTAAAATGACAGCCACAAAAATAACATGATTTAGAAAACTTCCCTCCTATTTCCATCCAGGGGGAAAAAATAACCCCTGGATAAAATAATCTTCAAACAGTCTCTCTCTCCCCTTTTAACAGGCTTCATCCCAACGATCCTTTGGGACACTGCAGGCAAAGAATGCCAATAAAAGAATCAGATGTTCACTGGAGCGAGTTGCTGCAGCTCTGGTGACAATATACATGTAGTTTGATTATGTTTATTAAAAATGAAAAAACAAAGAGAAGGGTGTTCTCAAATTTGCATATAAGTAGAGATATTGAATTTTTACAAAGAAATTGTGAAGCATTTTAAGTGTCATAGGATTAGCTTCCCAAAGAAATAGTCATTATCACTTGGTTCTGTCCAAGAAGCAAAATTTATTGTTTTGAAATTGACTGTATTTAAGAGAGAAGTTTTGTCTGTTGGAAAAATGGATTGTCTAATCAATGTAGAATAAAGGGGGGAAATGTGCCAAGACCTCCAGACCATTTTGTGAACTTGATGAGGTCTCTAGGTGGCATATGCTCTTTGGGAATTTCTGGTTAGTAAATCATTATTAATTTTTAGGGTTCTGGTTTCAAGTTGAATACTGACTGTCCTGTGTAGATCTTAAAGCGAGTAAGATGTTGCTGTATAGGTTTACAGGGGGAGATTTAAATTAGTGCAGGGGTAGTGCCACAAGTTTCCTTAGATGTAATGGATTGCTTGTGACTGCATCTTAAGGGCATTGTTGCTCCTCTTACCTTTTCTTTTGTGTAGGTAAAAGTCTCAGCCAAGTTACATCTCTGCTAAATAAAAGCACAACAGAAACGACAGTTCCTGACCTCAAGAAATTAGTTTTAATGTTTACATTAATGGCCAAGTGAGATCCACCTTTGCACCAATTTATTTACTGTTGCACTCAATACAAATTTTTTTTTTTTTCAACTCCCTCAAGCCTTGTTCTCATAGATAATTTAGCTAGACCTCCTCTCCTGATTACAGAGTTAAGTTCCCTTTTTCTAGTTATCTGTCCTGAAAGTTCAGGAAACTTTTTTTTTCAAGCTCAGTACTCCTATGGCCTTTCTGCTAGGATTCCACTCCAAATCAACTTCTCTCAGTGAACCTCAATTTACTTCTTATAGTCTTGAGGTGGGAATAGCATAGCAACATTATATCTCTTTTTCTTGGTGTTTTTTTCTGGTAGGAAGGGAGAGAATAACGTGGTGTTCTGTATCCAGGCTTCTCTTAATGGCTAACAGGAAAGAGGAGCCTTCCTGTACACCCTAAAGCCCCTAGAAAGAAAAAAATCCTCACAAAGCTCTTAATCTTTTTTGACCCAAGTGGACCATTTTCTCTCATTTCTGATACTTTCCATACAGGTGAAGTCTCAAAGTGCCATTTCACAAAAGAGGGCTTGCCTAGTCCTACACCTCTTAGGTTTTCAAGAGCTACAACTGTAGCACAGCTTCATTCTGTAATTTGTTGGTGTTTTCATTAAAAACAGTCTACTGCTAGCAGGAAGGTTTACCTACCTTTTCATTTATTCTAAAGTGATTCAAGACAACTGTGCAAAAGTAACAAGCTGCAAAATTGATTGCTTTTCTGACATACGAGGTGCTGGGAGTTTTCACCTGTAAAATCAGAGTGGTTTTATAGTATTGCTTAAAATACCAAATCATTAAGATACTCTGTGAGCTGCATATGCCTACAGAAGCAAGCGTATGAAAGTTGACTTTAGTGGTAATATACTGTTTCTGTTTTCCTGTCTGTGAAGTGAATATAAAGTTTACCCACCCCTCCCCCCCCAAAAGTGTTGTGATCTTAATCCCAAAATATTTTAATCTGTTTTTATGGAAGGAGTTGTGTGTGAGTTTGTTGTTTATGGCAGCTGGTGGTAGACTGGCCTCTGATTCTGCTATACATTTTCAGTTGAAATTTTGGTTAAGTAAAACCTAAGTGAAGAATTTACACTTTATTTCTGTAAAACAATGTGATGTATGATAAAATTGTGAACGTTGGTTTAGCTTGCCTTTTAATGCAGATGGACAAATGCTCATCATCAGCAGCTTATGCTGACTTTACTGTTTCTGACTGACCTGTCACTCAAACGCAACATCTCAACTGAATTATTTTAAGGTTTTTCTGGAAATACTCAACTAATTCACTGCAAAGTTAACATCATAGCTATCTGGCCAGTTACTGCTGGTTTCTTTATTTAGGGAAAAGTTCTAGTGATTTGTATTAAAAGGATTTTTCTATTTATAAGTCATTCTGATGTATAGATGCCCCGCAAAAATGACAATACAGAGTATGGCGATGGAGCACTATTGGGAAGAAAGTACATGCCAGACTTAATAGTTCAAATATCAAGTTTTATGTTTCTCTCTTACATTTAGACTACCATGGCTACAACACAAACATATGACTCTTTATTAGAGGCTGTTCGTTTTCTTCTGTTTTGTTTGTGTTTAGGTTTTTTGTTTGTCTGGGGTTTTTAAACTTTTTTTCTTTTAACTAAGCTTTTTATTTAGGACTTGATCCAAATTTGGTTTTATTATATTATTTTTCTCAGGTCATGCACAGATTGTCCATCTCTTACTAGAAAGAAATAAGTTTGGAACTATCCCATCTGATAGCCAAGGTGCAACACCCCTACATTATGCAGCACAGAGCAACTTTGCTGTAAGTAGAACATGCCCTAAATGTGAAGTAAATATATTTTGCTGAAATCTTTATAGTTTAGCAGAGTGTTTGAATTGTTTTTGAAATGATGTAAACACTGAGTTGTTGGCATGAGTTAATTCAGAGTTCTCCTATGTTATGTGATACAAATGTGGTTAATTTCAAACTATTAAAAAGTAAATTTAAAACCACTAACTTTCTGTACAAAGAAAGGCCCTTTGAGCTATATGTTTGCATCAGAACACACAATAGTCATTCAGGTACTTCAACAGAAACCAGAATGACACCTACTATTTCACAGTGCTTTCAGGTTTTAGGGCTCACTATAATGAAGTCTAAGCAGTTACAGGGTTTCTAGAGTAAGATGACCTGTAGGAGTATTTGCACAGCTGCTGCAGGACCAGTCAAACCAGTCTTTGCATTCAAGAAGGTGATTAATTTTTGAATATTTGACACTGAATGAACTGGTGTCTCGTGATGCATGGCTAAAGAGTTGAGTGCCTTTTGTCATAATTCTTCAGGAACACTATATTTTAAAATTTTTTTTAAAATATGTTTTAAACTCAGACAAAAAAGAACGTTGGTTTCTCAGACAGCTTAATTCTTATACTTTGGTATAATAGGTAATTGTTTTTTCCAGAGCAAGATCAGCTGCAGTAGAGCCAAGTATAAAACTCAGCACTTCAATGATTGCTGGTCGTAGATGTTGCAGAAGTAGTTCGCAAGTGCTGGAAATTAAAAAAGCTTTTCTTAAGCTCCTCTACCTCTCATAGTTTTCATACCTTCCCTCTACAGAAAGGGTTATTTAGTGCCTAATTAATATAGTAGTTATGTAGTCCACATTGCAACATTTTCTTAGTAGGGGTAGTAATTTGGGTCTTTCTTGCATACCTACATGTTAACAAGGAAAATAAAGAAGGAAAATTTTAAAGCCATTGAGAACAATTTAAGCTAACAAATGTAGAAGTGCTGTTGAAAGAGGGAACTGACCAACGTCTTTGCTTCCTTGTCAGAGTGAGTTTTGGGGTTTGCTGGGGTATTTTTGAAGGTGGTCTTAATAAGACCATCCAGATATTTTTTAAATTCAGACTTCTATTGAAGCATCTCTGTCTGTATAATCTTCAGGGTTTTGGAGAACTTTTTGTTGTTGCTGATTTTTGTCCATTATGGGCTGTGTACAATTTGGGCCTAACTCACACATCTAAAATATTTGTGTTGTAAAAGCCTTTCTTTGGTGTGTGAGTTAGACTCACAGAAAAAAAAAGGTTTTGTTTACTGTCTGGTGATTATCTCCACATTCTTTTATCTTAGGTTTTTTTTCCTTTCTATATTGATGTATTCCTGAAAAGATTTTTCATACTGGATTTCTTTCTCTGGGCTTGATTCAATTGAATGAAACCTCTTCATTATGTTGCTGCCTTTTGATCTCATCAGCCAGCCAAACTGTGATATCATCTATGTTTTAAGGGGGAATAAAATGTGTGGTGGAATCTTGTGTACTTACAATGAATGTACTGTTTCCCATCTTACATGACGAATCACACAGGAGAGTTTCATTCAGAGCTGCAAGCCTCTTTTAGCTGGTGATGTACTCAAGAGGCCCTGCCTAAATTATGTCTAGAGTCTCTCTCTGTTTTCACCAGTCCAGCTGTTTCCTTGCTTTTTTTCTCCGTTACATGCATCTCATTGAGTAATTCCCACCATGGCATTCCATATGCATGCTCAAACAACTGAATGGAGATACATCCGTGTTTGTTCTGGCAGTAGCATCTCTACACTCGTGGTTTGAGAGCCACATTGTTGTTCTATTCAGTCTGCCCAACTTTGGATAGGTGTGGGATGTTTCTCAGCTAAAATGTGTTGTTTCTTAGTCCCTAACAGAAGAAACTTTGTTCTCTTGTGGTTACTGTAAATATTTGAATGGCTTTCAGTTTTATTTGCTCTGATATCTTGTTCTTTGCTCTGTTTTTCTGTGGATTACTTAGTATAATATGACATTTTGGGGGTTTTTAAAGACTGAAGAGATTTAGCCAGCACTTTATTTATGTGAATAATTTGTTCTCTAAGACTAACTTATCCCCACTTACTAGAGACAGGAAAAATGCTAGAAGAAGAGAAGTTACCTAATATAACCACCCAAATTTAGATGTCTTGGGTATCCCACAGGAGGTCCAAAGAAACATCTCTATTTGACTTTTTGAACTTCATGTCTGAAGGAAGATCAGAGAATCTTTATTTCCGGATCACAGAATATTCTGAGTGGGAAGGGACCCACGAGGATCATCAAGTCCAACTCTTAAGTGAATGGTCCAAACAGGGATTGAACCCACAGCCTAACTCGCACTTCTAAAATATTTGTGTTGTAAAAGCCTTTCTGTCATGTTTGAGTTAGACTCATTAAAAAAAAGAAAAGGTGATTATCTCCACATTCTTTTATCTGGTGTTATTACTTTTAATGTCCAGCCTGAACCTCCCCTGAAAATAATGTTCCCACCAACTAAGCTAAGATGCTTTGTTCATATTGATTTTAGTATGCAGGACTAATTTTATTTTTTTTTTCTGAATTTTTCCAGAAGTTTCCAAAACAATGTATACTCCTTTCATATACTTATATAGATTCATCTAGTAAGTGAAATGTGACAGAACCCTGTTGTATTTTTAAATATTCAAAAATAATATTTAGTGTTTTTCAGAGTTTCCTGGTAGCACAGACTGAAATGTTCCAGGTTTAGTTCTCTCCTCTACTGCTACTTTTCAGCTTTGTTGTTTTTTGTGTTGTTTCCTCCACCTTTTTAAGTAGAGTTAGACTATATGTGATCTTTCTAACAAAAGATACGTAGAATTAAACTGATACTTCTGTCTTCTGATTTGTTAATCATCCTGGTATAATTTTATTTTGTTTTGTTTTGAAGTTGTGGTAACTTCATTTTGGAAAATAATGCTTATAGGACTGTGAGATTTTCTTCCACTTTTTCCAGTTAAAAGCTGTAAGAGTCATTGAAAGAAGCATTGCTTTGCCAAAACCGAATGGAAAAATAAAATATTTGTGTTTTTTTAGAACGTGTGCCTCGGTATTGAAGAAGTGCAGCCTTTGCAGTGCTTTTCACTTTGCAGGATTTCCAGCAGTGCAGAGCTCTGGGAGGGTGCTGAGTTTCTGGCCTAATGAGAAGCTGTTTGTGTCTGAGGTGTGGTGGTGGTCGGTGTGAGTGCACAGAGCTATAAACGCATGCTGGGTTTGTGTGGAAGGCTTTATGCTTCCATCTCTCCTTCCTTCAGGCTGGACCTTTTCACAATAAACTGATAGTTCAGACCTAAATTCACAAAGCTTCAAGGGTCTTAGATCAGTAGCATAAGAAAAATGAGAAATTTCCTATTTCTTTAGAGGGGTGAAATAGTAAGTAGTAGTAAAAAATCAAATCCAAGTGAATCAGTGGTCCTTAGGCATTCAAACACCTTCATGATTAGAAGAATTTAGTTTGTTATAGCCAGGAAATTCCCATCCTACCCAGACCAGTGATAAAGCTATTTTGTGGTCACGCAGAGAAAAGGCTAAAATAGTGTTAATAATAAAATATAAAAATAAAATAAAATAATGAAACCTGAGTTTTTCCCAGGTTTTTATTGGCTAGCCTACCAGTGACTGTTATCAGATGTTTCCCAGCTGTTACATACACAGCCTTTTAAGGCATTGGATAGAAAAGGGAAAATCTTCCCTTTTTCTAGTCGTTGTGATTTTCTCTCCCTTCCTTTCCTGGGTAACTTATTAAAAATCTAGCAGCAGGTTGAACAAGTGGACTTCTTTGCTGACAGCTTAACACAAACAACATTTGAAGAAATAATTCTTTTTTGCTTTATGTAGAGGTTTTAGTGTAACAGTTACAGTGGAAAGACTGGAGTCATTTGTAGAGATTTCCTTAACCTTTTCTGATTTATAGTATTTCAGTAATTAGTAACCTGTTGATGTTATTAAACATTAGGAAATATGTCTATGTTGACCCCATTTTTTTTAATAGTCAAAATATCAGATCTTGGCAAAGTAAAATATTTGCACATGCAGTTGTGTTTGTAATTGGAGAGAAAAAAATATGTTGGGAAAATATTTTGAAAGAACATTGTTTTCTGGGTAGGTTTTCTGGGTAGGATATTAGAGGGAGTTTCTTCACAGAAGGGCTGATGAAATGTTGCAATGTGCTGCCCAGGGAGGTAATGGGATCATGGTCCCTGGGGGTGTTTAGGGAAAGACTGGACACGGCGCTCAGTGCCATGGTCTGGTTGACACGGTGGGGTTGAGTCATAGGCTGGACTTGATGATCCCAGAGGTCTTTTCCAACCTAAATGGTTCTGTGATTTTTTTCATCACAGTATTACAGTCATGTTTTGATAAGACCATAATATTTTTCCCATTGCTTTCTTCACAGAGACTAGAGTGTCTTTTGCTTCCTTGTGATGAACACATCATGTTTGACACTAAAAAGAAAACAGTGTTAAATAAGTGACAGTGTTAACCTCTTAGTTAAGGGTACACTATGATCGTTGGTGAGGGAAAAGGCATAGCAGAACATACAGTGCTCCTGCTCAGCTATTACTCTTCATAAACATAAGAAGAAAAATTGAAGCTTTGATTTGCATCATAAACAGACGACAGTTTCTTGTTGTTGCAGATTCCTTTTAATGTTAATTTCAACAGTATGTCTTTTCAGGAAACAGTTGAAGTATTTTTGAAACACCCTTCTGTAAAAGATGACTCAGATCTTGAGGGAAGAACATCCTTCATGTGGGCAGCCGGCAAAGGCAGTGATGATGTCATTAGGACTATGCTGACTTTAAAATTGGATATTGATATCAATATGACAGACAAATATGCTGGCACAGGTAAGTAAGACGCTTTACATTTAAGAGACGCTGGATGTTTCCAATCAGCGTGATTTCCATCAAATAAAAACATTGTTAGAAGCTCTATTAATCTTTTTCTGAATGTGTACTTTCATCCTGAAAACATTCCTGCGTTAGTTTAATTATATGTGTGAGTCAATTCATTGCCTTATTGTGGGAAAGAAAGAAGCCTTTTCTGCACAGATTGGAACAGTTCTCTTGAAACCTAGCAAGATGAAATGTACTGCAATGCTATTTAGTTAGTTCTGTAATCCTGGGAAAGGAAGAGCTGTTCTGTATTTTGAAGAATAAAATGAAATATAGTTGCATTAAAAGCTCTTCCTGAAAATCCTGGTTAAAAAATGTATTTAACAGTACACAAATACTTTGAAACAATGTAGAGCAAACTAACCACTGAAGTAGCTAAATTATCATCATGAAAATCGTTCCATAGTTATTTGTAAAGATAGTGAAATAAAGATAAGAGCTATTGCACTTCTGTTGTTCAAACAAGTGGTTGAACTTGATATCCCCCGAATTTATCATCCTGTTATCTGCCTGGAACAAAAGATAAGTAGGCAATACAGTGTTTCAGGATTCAAGCATGCAAGTAATGAAATACAGAATTTCCTGTAGCAACTTTGAATTTGTCTCCTTTAATGAAAAAAAAAATTCTTTTGTAGAAATATTGTACCTATGTAGTGCTTTCAACAAAAACAGAATAACAGTTCTGACAGGTGAGAGAGACAGATGTTGAAGTGTTTATGTATTCAACAGTGTTGGACATGTAGGAGAAGCAGTTGAGTTGTATGCTACACTGATGACATCTGAATGAGAAAACAGGAGAATGTGGATATATTTGGCATAAATTTGGAGGGGTGTGGTAGCAGGGCTTCAAGGTAAACTGTGTGTAGGGAGATCAGGAACTACCCAGTGCCAGATAAAGCCAGGTCGCAGAGTTACAAGTTAAGTGCAAAAATATATATCTATGTGTAATAAGTAGTAAAATGATAGCAAAGCTGATAGTCATACCACACACTCATTAATAATACAGTAAGGGGCATTTCTCCTGAAAACTGTGGTTTTTTTATACAAACAAGAATGTATTTTGCAATGTTTGTTTATATAAATTGTAATGTGTTTGTTTTAAAGGTTACTCAAGCATTGTCTTTTGGCTGGACACACATGCAAACTAGGCTAAGCTGCATGCTTAGATTTAGGGAACTTGCAGTGTAGATTTATCCCAGTCAAGAGACAGAGATATGAATTTAACAGCTTTTCTCTTTTCAGAGTGCACTTTGAATAACGTACAAATGGTAAATACATGCAGTGTCAGGGTTGTGTGGTTCAGGATTTGAAACTTAGTAAGCATCAATATTATTTTCATATTATAAATCGAATTTTTAAAATTTCCTTTGATGATGTGCTGGATCTTAACAAAAAGCTTTATACAGTTAACATAAAATTGTTTAAATATCTAAGTTCTTGTTTTTCTTACAATGTAACACACACGAAATTAATCAGTTTTTCCAAGTTGTGATAGTTTGAAATTTTTGAGTTTAAGAAATAGTGCAACAAATAAAATCTCAGTCTTCATGTTTGATGACTTTACAAACTACATATCCTACCATTTTAGTCTTGTTTCATCTTTTACCAGTCTCACTTCTACTTGCTACTTCCTGACAGTTCCCTTTCAAATACCTCTCAGTATTTGTTTCGGACCTTAAGGCGCGGCAATGTTGTAGTTACTGTGCAAACCTCCTTACAAAGGGTTTTTCTCTTTTTGCGGGCAGTAATCAGTAATCACACACTGTGTTTCTGAAGTTACTCAGGTGTGGATTTCATGCTTGAATAATTCAGGTGGTTGGGTTTATTATCTTGCAGCCTTAAACCTTTCGGAGTGGTGATATGCAATCACCTTTTAATCTTGACTTCGTTGTAGGGCTTTTTAATCCAAGGAAATGAATGAATTTTCCATTTGCTTGGAAGTGCCGTTGTGTGGAGCACACGAATAGTCTCCAAGTGGGGAGCTGTGCTGTCGAGCTGCCCCATTGTGCCCGCGAGGGCAGTAGCACGGGCTGCATTACAGCGAGCTCTAAACATAAAAGGCAGCCCACCAGTAAATCACTCTCTGATTATTATTTTTTTTTTTTTTTTCCCCGAAGGTTCTTAATCATTCCCAAGTTCTCGTGAGGGAAAAGCAGTGTTGCACCGGGACGGGAAGCTATGCCCTAATAGAAAATAGCGCACATGCCTCCGTGCCTGGGATACAGTTGCTGAGCAGAGTTCAAGGCTGTGTTTTGCTGACTTTTGTGCGCGGGCTCGGTTCTGCTCGGCTGTAATGCTGCCTTAACGCAGCCTTTTGCATTTACTTAAAAAGAGCAGGCTCTCCATTGAGCCCTGCTAGAACATCGAGACTCTGGGCATTGTGTAGGAGAATGACACCAAGGGAAAGGAATTTCCCTCCTCTCAGAGATCAGCGCTGCAGGAGCATTACAGGGGCAGCTTTATGGCTCTGCCGTCACTGCGTACAATGGAGAGGGCTCTGTCTGTCGGCCGAACAAAGGGCCCATTGTGACCAGCTGGCTGAAGAATCTCTTCAGTCACCGTGACTCCATCACAGAAAATTTGGCCTACAAGAAAATATTGAGCACAAAGTGCGAAACAAGATGCCTGCGTCAGAATGAATGATAGGGGGGAAGAACTGGCCAAGCTGACACAGCAGCTCTTTCTCTATTGTATTGTTTCGCACACCCCATGTGTCATCTGATGGAGTGCTTTACTGCCTTGGGTTTCATAAGGGATCCAGGACAAAAACCAGAACCTAGAGTTTGCTGTGAGGTCAGGCCATGAAAACCAGGCCCATCCAAATGTAGGAGGCAGCAGGGATCTCATTCTCGTCCAGTTCCTACTGATAGCCACCCACTTGCAGTCGCTGCCGCACAGGCACGCACTTTGCACGAGCACGCTGAGCTCCGCTGTGCTTTCAGGCTGCAGCACTTAAACTTAGATCAGTGTCGTCTTGTCACCGAAACCCGGGAAGAAAATAAAAACCCTCTAACACTACATTTGAAGTGATAGAGAATCAGGCATTACTTTATTCTGGCCAGGATGTGCCCAGGAAGAATATTCCTAACACACATGTTTCTCCCGAAGTTTTCCTTAGATTTTATACACTCAAGACTCATAGGAACACATTATTTCAAAGCTTATTGGTACAAAATGAGGTAAACCCCAGTATCCAGGTTCTCATTGGGTCTGAGTTTCTTCATCTTCGGTGTTGATTAAATTTCTATTTTGTGATACTTCTTATCAGTCCTTTCCCGGAATAGGTGGTTTCGCTCTGCCCAGGGCATTGTCTTGGGTTGATGGTTCATTATCAGCCTCTGATGGTCGTTGATGTTCTTTGCATATCTCTTGTGCATCATCCTAGCCTGACGAGATGTTAAACCTATCTTTCTAAAACAAAACGGAGGAAATTCCTTTCTAAAGCAAGACCTAGCCAATTCTTACTAAAGAAACAGAAATAGAAATTTTTAAAAGATACAGTTTCCAACACTCTCAGAGGCATGATTTCAGTTTTCACTTCTCAGAGTGTCCCTGGCTCTGACCCCGGTGCTTTGCCTGTGTCAGAATGTTACTGTCACTTAATTTGCTTTAAGGCAGCGCACACCAGCTGGATTTGGGTCAATGACAACATGAACAACCTGAGCATTTTAGTAGTGCCTGTGTAACAGGTTGTGCTGGGTCACTGTCTCATCAGCTGGTACTGGTTGTAAACAGTAGCTGGCAAATACAAAAATACTGCTTTTATATTCTGGCTGTGGTTCAAGAAGCTGCTCCTTCTAATGCTGGCCTTTGCAGAGTGCATTTCTGTATAATGCCTCTGCTGGAGCCTGACCCTGTCTGTTTTAACATGAAACAAATACACACATGTAGGTAGTGTTTACAGCCCCACATTTTGCTTGCGTGAGCAGATTCAGTTCTCACTAAGCATGACTATTCCTGAAATTTCATGGGGAAATATGAATTCGCTTTATTAAATGCACACTTATGAACTGCATTGTTTTGTGGTTTTATTCAAAATTATTTTGATTTTTTTATCTGTAAAATAGTCTATATTTAAGGCAGTATGAGAATGTAGATTGTCTGATTTGACTGCTGACTCTAGGAAATAATCCAAAGCATTTTGAAATCAAACTGTAAGTGAAATCACCAATGCATGTGTCCTGCATTGGTTTGAAATCTTGGTGCTGTGTGCAGTTCTCCTTTCCTTCAAAAAGAGCTGTGAACTGGTCATCCTCAGCTCTGGCTGACAGCGCCTGCGGGATGCTGTGTTAGGCGATAGCAACTCCAGTTACAGGATGCCACATCTTTACCCGAGTTCTGAAGTAGCAGCATCTGGTTTTTCTGTAATTTTTTTCTTTTCCTTGAAGAAAACGGGGAGACAGAGGTACTGTGCAAGATATGATGGTCTCGCTACATAATTTCATGTAAAATTTTCTCCAAGTACTTCTGAAACAAAAGAGAGGGCTGAGGATGAGCAGGAGCAGCTGGGTAGTTATCTGAAGTTAGTTTTAATTGAGACAACGTTGCTTATTTGAAAGGAAAAAAAATCATTTTCAGGAAAGCAGTGAAGAAATAATGAAAGCTTTCTTTCACTGGTGATAAGCAATCTCAGAAATGCCACAAAACAGAGGCAGAAGTAAATCATGTTATGTTCTCTTAATCAGAAGCTGCTATTCTTCCACAAATCCTCACCATTAGCCAATTTTGGTGGTGTTAAACATAAATTTTCTATTTGTGCAAGTTAAAAGCATGTTTCAGGGCTAACAGTTTTTCTGCTTGTTGCTTGTAATGCAAGAAAATGTTGTTACATCATCACTTGTTGTGATTCTTCAGTTTATTGAGGTGGAAAAGTACTTTTTCCGCCAAAATAGTTGTAACTAATTTTTATTTTGACTGTTCTAATAGTGGACCTCTAAAGCTCATGGTACTGTGGTTTCTTTTCCCTACTCCTTTGTTCTTCCAGCACTGCACGCTGCTGCCCTTTCTGGCCACGTGAGCACAGTGAAACTGCTGCTGGAGCATAAAGCACAGGTGGATGCTCTGGATGTGATGAAACACACCCCGCTCTTCCGAGCCTGTGAGATGGGACACAAGGAAGTGATTCAAACACTCATCAAAGGTCAGCTCTTAGGACGTGACAAACCTGGTCAGAGTTCTGGTGCTGCTTCCTCTGGGAATGGGAAATAAGCAGCTGAGCAAGAGGTGGAGTAGGAAGTTGCTTCCCTAAAGCAGGTTTTGTCTGCAAGTTCCCCTTGTGGAATAGCCCTAGTGAATCGAAAGGATTATCAGTGTTGTGCAAAATGGCTAGAAATGTTAAATATAAAACTTTCAAAATTGTGATTGTTCTTTTCACAGCTCATTTCTCCTTAAGCCTTTGCGAGTACATTCTAGTCTCTCAAACCAACTCTTCCCCCAGCAAGTCTTTTCTTTCTTTTGTTTTTGCTTTTTTTTTGTTCTCCCCAGTAAATAAGACCAAATGAAACTTTCTTCACTTTTGTGACGAAACGTTTTTAGGGTTCTTTGAAGACTTTTTAAGTGAGTCTTTATTTTATAATGTTGATAGTTATCAAAAGTCCTACATCGTTAATATTTTCCTCTGGTTGGTTTTTAAAAGCAGTATTTTGTTTGTAGACAGAACTAGGATTTAACAAAGTACACAGGGTTAGATAATTGTAAAATATCTGCTGAAGGGTAAGAAGTACTGTGAAAGAACAGTGGCGTCTTAGATGCAAAATTCTGTCATTTTAGCTTCCCAGAAATATCTCCCTCCTACTTCAGACATTATCCCACTTATTGACAGATGAAGTATCCAGGCTAAATTTTGCAAATTTTCCATCAACCAGCCATTCTTACTGAAAAGTGTTCTTCCCTTCATGATCTGCTGGGCATATTTTAACCTCCTGTTAAGCTCTTCCTCCCACTCTCTGTGGCATTTAGCTTTTGTAGATGCAAGAAGCTTGGCTATCAGCGTCTGAGTTATGTTTAGTTAAATATTTTATGATATAGAGAGTCATTGTTGCTGGGTTGGTTCAAGTTCTTGTAATTATGGAGTTTTACTTGTGTACAGAATTTTTACATCTTGCGAGAACATATAGAGAAATTAATTATCTGCGTAAAAGAGACTTAGCATGCTTGAATTTAAAAGAAAAGCTTATTTTAAAAGTTATTCTTACATTGTGAATATTTTATCTTGTCTGCTTTAGAGATTTAAAAGGACATTTAATCTGAAATCTAATTTTTAGAAGTTATTTGTTGTCAAGAAAGGAAAGTTCTACTGAAAATTCATCCTGAAACAAATAAAATAGGTTTTTCATGGGCACTTGATAAGTCTGGATATTCCAAAGCATCTTAGAGGATAGTCAGAAGATCGTAGAAGAGTTAGATGCCTGACCCTCTTTGAAACTATTTCATTCCCATTTAATTTGATTTAAGTTTTAGGATTTGAGTAACAAAATTGAACTTGCTTTCAGAAATACTTTTCTGAATTGTCAGTTTACGAAAAAATTTGTAGTTGAACATCAACTCAGTCTTCTCTTAGCATCCAACAGTATTTTCTTTCTGTGCTCAGAAATGTATTTGTTGTTACAGGAGGAGCAAGGGTAGATTTGGTTGACCAAGACGGCCACTCCCCGCTTCACTGGGCAGCCCTGGGGGGAAATGCTGATGTGTGCCAGATCCTAATAGAAAATAAAATCAACCCTAATGTGCAGGATTATGCAGGTAGAACACCTCTGCAGTGTGCTGCTTATGGAGGTTACATTAACTGCATGGTAGTGCTGCTGGAAAACAATGCAGATCCAAATATTCAGGACAAAGAGGTATGTTGTTCTTCTTCACTGAGGTACATCATTAGCTTTAGAATAACCATAAATCAAAACATTTTCCTTTTCCTCAAGGTCATTCTCTTTTCCAGGACATAGAAGCGTCTTTGCTGCTGTTTATCACAAAATGAAATGCATCCTGACATCATTTTCCCTATGCCTTCACTTCTAAAACTTTGAGAGAAAAGTAGTATTTTAATATGCAGCACAAATTGAAGATTTATATTTTTCCAGATCACTTTCGATTTTTCCTTATCGAAGTGTGATCATGTGAGGACTCATATTAATAACCCGATTTCTTCTATCATTCCTTATTAACAACTGACATGGGAATGTGATTTTAGCCTGTAAAATCTGTTTCTCCAGCACAGAGATAGAGCAAGTAAGAAAGTAAGATACTGCGAGTGAGATTGCACAATAACTGCTTCAATTACTTGTCAACATTAAGTATCCACGTATGTAATCACTCTTCAAGGTGGAAAAAAAAAAGAACCCTGATTAGTTCATGTGTTCTTTCATGCCATTATTCAAGCAGTAATTGAAATTAGGAGCCAGAATAATTGTGCAACCTGTAACAGATTTCTTTGGTATATGACATAATTTCTCAGAAGCCGGTAGAACCTCATCAGTCAAAAGAGCTTCACCCAATTTGTTGAAATTTTCTGTAGCTATTTGTTGTAGGGCATAGATAATTCCAGGTAATGGAAAAGTGGTTTTCGTTATGAGTTCTACAGAGCATGCTGTACATCTTTTGCAAAGAAAGCAACTCTGTAGGCCGGTCTTCTAATGCTGCTTTTCAACTGTTTTAGGTGAAAAAGCACCAGTGTTGAAATCTTGTTAAAAAAAAAATTCATTTCATTTTTAAGTGCTGTGTTCTTCTTATTTTAACAAGCAAGTTTATTTAGAAAAACTAACTTGTTCTTCATGTCCAGAAAAGCATTGAATTACACTATGATTTATGACTTTTATTGTGCCGTGGTGGAGTTTGGGGGTAATGCTTGTTTTTGTTCTGTTCTATTGTTTACAGGGAAGAACTGCCCTGCACTGGCTCTGTAACAATGGCTACCTTGATGCTATAAAGCTGCTGCTGGGCTTTGATGCTTTTCCCAACCACATGGAGAACAGTGAGGAGAGGTATTGCTTCTCCAAAGGGGTTATTTTGTGATTGAGCCAAAGCTCTACCTTCGATTAAATGCTGAATGTTCAGATGCTGCAAGAGAATTCTCATCTTGTATCTGAAAGGAGTGCTGCAATCTTGGGCTTCAGCATAAGCAGCTTTCCTAATGTGAAATTTCTCTTTAACTAAGACATTGCAACTTCAGCTTTTATACTTCTCAACCATGAACTTCCAGGAGTGTTTACTCACTCCAGTCTTGTTTGAAATATTAAAGATCTTTCTCATTTATATGGAGTTGATAGCAGATACAGATGGACTAAGGATGAAAAGGCAATTCTGCTGCTTTTGGAATATACTGAAAATTTTCTATTTGCTGCAAATACAGCGAGAAGAAAGAAAATTGGAGAAATGTAATACTATATTTTAAAATGGTGCCTGCTGGTTACCTGTATTCTAAAGGCCTAGTTTTAAAAAAAATTCTCCTATAATCATAAAGAGAGAGCACATTTGCATCTCTTCTCTTTGTCTTTCATTGACATGTAAATAATAGTTTTTTAAAAATTATTTGGGTTGTAGAGTTCGAATTAGTCACCTGACCATGAAGATAATTACTATTAGCAGAAATTTATAATGCCTTTTTTACAGTAGATGACCTCCTCATAATTACAAGATTATGAACAGCATGCCATATAAATTTGAATATTTCAACATTTTAAATAACTTAAGGGGTTTGCAACCCCATATTTCAGTGCTAAATTTAAGACTTCCATACTTAACTCCAGTTTTAATTGCTTTCTTCCCCATCATTTCTCTTTTGTTCTCTACTCCAAACCCCTCAGATCTCTCTTCCTTTTCTCTTCTTATTTTTTCTTGAGAAATACAAATGAAAGTATAACTAGTTCCTAATTAAGTAGTGTCAAGGCTCTCTTTAGTAATTTTTGATAGAAAATTGAATAAACAGTTTTAATTAAATTACTTTTAATAAGTAAGATTAAAAGCCACTTTTTTTTCCAGAAAGGAGACTGCTGTTATCCTCACTTTGTAGAAATGTACTGATGATGCTCAAATGTCAAGGAAAGACCTTAGCTGTGGATTACCACAGTCGTTCAGATACTGTACATTTTTTTCCCTTCTGGAATGAATATATGGTGGGATGTATAAATCTAGATTACTCAAAATACATTGAGGAGTATTCCAAATGTCTGCTGATAAGCACTAGTACAAGTGCAGAACAAAAGTGATCCCCAGTATTTCTAGATGGATCAGTCTTTAAATATAATTCTCCTAAAATATATGTAAAAATTGTACAATTGCATCTTAATAAATATCTACAAATCTTGTTTTATTATTAAGAGACTGGAAGTTTGGAAAGTGGAAATTCAAGCCTAGTGTTGTAAGAGAGACTAAAGATAGCCTCATGGATATGTTTCCTCTGTAATTGGATGAAACTGGTTTTTAATCTGTAACAATTTCACTACATAGCAGGTTTTTTTCCAAATATTCCTATAGGAAAAGGCTTCCCTTCTTTACTTTCTTGGAGTGTAATATAGATACCAGTTAAAAATTCGAACATAGTGGTTATAACTGAAAGTTTAGTGAAAAGGTAGAGCTGAGGTTGCATCTAGGATTTTAAGGTGTCCACTTGCTTGCCAAATACGTGATCAAGTGCTGGTCTGGAGGGTGTTGGGTTTGTTGTTCTTTGCAAGTTTATTTTGTGGTCCAACTTAATGTCCTGAGTGGACCAAGCTGCTGCTTGACCACCTTCATGTTAAATTACCTGTAACAGCTGATGGCTGATGTCTTCATGTGTTTCTCTGTGAAGCCAGCTTGATTTAAAAGCTATCTGTTTTAGAGAGAACCAAGGGCAAAGAAAATTTACATCAAGCTTTGAACTGGCACAACAGAGTGTAAGTGTCCAGTCATAAAAAACCCTCTTCAGATTTGATTTAAGTGATATTTTTGCTTTCAAAGGTAGCTCTGATGGAGTTAAAGAATCCACATTTAAAAATATGGCTCTTCATGACTGGGATCTGCAATAGAATATATTGTGTTGATAGATACACAGTATAGCATAAAGTTTACTTTAGCATCCTTTGTGTCTTTAAAATATTCAAAATTAGGAATACTTTAAACATGTGTTTTTATGAAATTATGTTCCTTCTGAAGTTCCCGTTTCTGGGTTATCAAAATCTGTATCTCTTTAAATGCTATCAGCAGCACACCTTGACATCCAAATTTTCATGTTATGTCACTGTCTTTATTCCTGCAGACACTTCAGTTCAGATACTGTTTATCCTTCCATCAAACCATTGCTACGTGGCAGGTCCAATTGTGCTTTCTGTCTGTTTTTCTTTGCTTACCAGCACTGTGTCCCAGCAGGTTACCATCAACGAGAGCCCTAATTTTCACAATCACATGCATTGATACTTGTTATTGGACAGCCTTATGTTATATGGTCTTGATTATGGTTTGTGACTGATAATTTTCAGCCACTAAATGTCTTTGTCCAAAGTTTCAGCGTTGGTGAGGGTGATATGTAAATTTTGCTCCTGTGTCAGCAATGACAAATTTGGGAATTATTTTTAAAAAGAGGCTTAGGCGTCTCTGACACCATTAAAAGCCAAAGCAATTTAATATTTTGAAAACCTGTATCCATTTAAAAAACAGACTTAAGTCTTCCTAGTACCTTAGAAAAAGATATTATCCTTTGATACTGATCTAATCCTGCTGCTTGGTCAGTCATACTGTCCTCAGCTGATGTTATAGAAGATAAGCCAGATTTGAAATAGGTCTCTAGAGCTTAAATTTATATGGAAATAACACAAAAATATTTTAACTTACTTTATATTTCTGTATGAAAACTTCAATAACACCTTTTAAAGACTGGTTGCCTAAAGCAGTTAATGCTGTGGAAGAGGCTTTGAGAGATTTTGTCCAAACACTTCATGTAGTCTGGTCCCCCCCCCCATCCTCCCTTTCCTATTAGGAGACTAAAATAAGCTTTAAACATAACCACAGTGTGTAGAATGAAAAAGGTAGGAAAATAATGCCTAAAAAGATGAGAAAAGCAGCCTCCAGAAGCGGTGTTTAATCTGTCTACATACCAGAAGCTACCGTGTTATGAAATGGGAGTGAAGTAAATGCACATTGTAGCCAGAGTTCTAGATCAATAATAATTGCTGTGGTTTTGTTTTTGTTTTGGTTTGGTTTTTTTTTAGATATACTCCACTTGATTATGCCTTGCTTGGTGAACACCATGAAGTGATTCAGTTCATGTTAGAACATGGGGCTCTGTCTATAGCTGCTATTCAGGATATCGCTGCTTTCAAAATTCAGGCTGTCTACAAGGGATACAAAGTTAGAAAGGCTTTTCAAGAGAGGAAGAATCTTTTAATGAAACATGAACAGCTGAGAAAAGATGCTGCTGCCAAGTAAGTCTGAGGCTTGAAATCTACTCCAGCAAATAGATATTTGTTCTAAGTTTTTATTTATCAGTGTGTGATTTTATCTGTTGTTCATCAGTTTTTGTTCCTCATAGTAAAATTCATGAAACTGAAGGAAACATATAACTTCCATATACCTATAGACAGACAGAAGTTATTTTCCATATAATCCCTGTTTAAATAACAAACTTTATATAATATACAATAACAAGGCAAAATACCAAAAGCTGAGGAAATAGCATGTTAGCATCCATGGATCTTTGCCTGATACTCTGTATGACGATAAAAAGCCTTGGAAAACATTTATCACTTTTAGGTGATGGAAATAATTATTGACCTATCAAGTCTTGATATCAGTTATGAAAAGAAATTAATAAGTAACTGAGGAAAAAAAACTCCAAAACCAGTGAAAGCCTGCTTTAGTAAGGCTTAACTTAAGTTTGGGCACTATCATTCTCTGCACTTGTATTTTCTGGTCTTGAATTAGACAGTTCCTATGAATTGATTGTATTGGATTACAGATAACTAACATATGCAATTCAAGTAGTTGTCAGCAAGATGTGTAGGTTCTGGCTGAGTTTCAACCCAATTTAAACTTGGTAATGGTAGCACGGTGGTGAAATTCTAAAATCAGAAGGTAAATGATGATCAAAATACTTTGCTTGCTTGAGGTTTATCCTTCAGGTTCTTGGTATGAAATTAGCACCTGGTTCCTCTTGGAGAAATCTGATTCTGAAATGAAGAAAACATACCAGTTTTAAAAGATTTCTGCATGATTTGGTAGTATTATTTCAATAAAGAGAGATCGTACGAAAAACCACACAACATAATTACTGCACCTAGAGGTATTTGTGTTGCATCTGTGTATCACAGACAAATTCAGCTGCACTCCACTCTGTATCAACTTTGGTCGTTTGATGTTCTGCGTAGCTGGCCAGTCAGACCTTCATTGGGTTTGATTGCTGCTAATATATGAGATAACAATTGTTATTCCCCAGGAAGAACCAAAGCTAGAAATATCAGATAACTCATCTCTTACTCACATCTTTACATCCTGAAGTTGTAACCTGTACCTGTTTGCCTTTTCTGCTGAGGTCAGTATAAGTCAAAAGCATGCATGGAGACGCTGCCTTTGAAAATATTTCTTTTTAATGTGGAGAGCTCTGCTTATCGCTCTGTGGTCACAACTGACTTTACCAAATGAGATAGTTTTATCCTTTGTGATGACAGTTGTTTTCAGAAGAATCTCTGATCCATCATATAGAAGATTAAATGAAAAAGAATTGCCTCATGGAAGTTGGGGGATATTTTTGTAATAGTTTTTCTTTGTGAGTTTCTGATATAGTTTCTGCAACTTACTTAGCTGTTGTTGATTTGTTTGAAAACAATAGAAACAAAGTCTGTGTACCGAATACCATAAAAAGAGAATTACAGTACAATTGGAGTGTACTAGCAAATCAGGTTGTCACATAACAAATTTTATTTAATTGCAATTTTATGATCTGTAATAAACTGAAGGGGACATTATGTTGTCATCATTCTGCGTACCCATCTGTGCATTCCACAGCTAAAATTGGCCAGGGTGTTGCTGGATACAAAAAACTATTATCCCTACTGATGTTTAAAAATCTGGTCTCCAGATAAAAGTAGACATTATGTGGGGATCCAGAATGATGGTGAACTCCTAGATTGAACATGTTCCCCCTCCCCCCCCAAATATTTTAGTGTAGGTACTTAAAACTTGCTTTGCAATATGTTATTTTAGAGAGCCTCACCTCCTGCATTTAGTTAGTCTGTTCTTTTTCTGGTTTGTTGTTTTTTTTTTTCCTTTTTTTACCTTAACAAAAAGTCAGCCAGCATCTTATACCTGTATTATTTTCTGGTAAAGTTACATTCACTGTATTTAAAGCCTAGGAAATATTTCTATACAAACATCTTCTCCCATGTTCTGTCCTATATAAAAAAACCTGTAATTTATAAAATGAAGTTTGATGAAGGCCAAAACAACATGCTCACTATTATGTCACTGAGCAAGGAGACTCACCAGGAGATCAGTTTGGGTAAGCAGGAAAGCCTTTCCAGAGCTCAGATGTGAAAATGCAGTTTACAGGAGGCAGAAGCTGGGATGGACTGCAAAGGCAGAGTGTAAAAGCATGGCTTGGGCATGTAGGCATGGTGTCAGAAACACCGAAACTCAAATGGAGTTGAGACTTTAAAGGGATGTTAGAGGTTGCAAGGTGAGTTTGTGCTTCTGCAATGGTAAAAGTAGGAATACATTAGTAAAAGGCTGAGCAAGGAATATATGGGCCTGCTGCTGAATGGTGCATTAGTGACAACAGACATAGATATGGCAGAACTGCTCAGTGCCTCCTCTTCCTCAGTCTTCCAGAAGAGGGTCTCCCAGGCCTCTTTGCCAAGAGAATTGGTTCAAGGAGAAGGAGAAGTGCCAGCTGTGAATGACGATTAAGTCAGGGATGGCTTGAGAGAACACAGCCCAGGCAAGTCCATGGGACCAGCTTGGCTGCATCCAAGGGTACAGAAGGAACTAACTGATGCCCTTGAGAGGCCGCTTCCCAACATATTTGAAAAGTCACAGAGACCAGGGAAGGTGCCCTGTGGTGGGAGGAAAGAAAATGTTGCACCCAGCTTCAAAAAGGGCCAAAAGAATAATCTAGGGAACTGTAGTCTGGGTGTGTCTCTGGGAAACTTTTAACAGGCAAAAGTTGAAACAAGAGATTTTGTCTGGAAATAAAGAGAAATTCTTTCACTCTTGGGACAGTTGAGCAGTAGAACAGCCCAAAGAGGTTGTATGGTCTCTGTCCATGAAGGTTTTCAAGACATTACTGGATAAAAACCTGAGTCACCCAATCTGACCCTGTTTTGAGCGGCATGTTAGCCTTGATGACTTCCTGAGATTCCTTCCAGACTTTAAAAAGAGGATTTTGGTTTGCTGACTGCAAAACCACGTATTTAAGAAAATAATATTTAAGAGTTTAAAACATATTCAGAGAAAACGAATGCCCAGTATATTGGATTTTGAAAGGGCTGAAGAACTCATTCCCTATTTGTTCACCTTCCATTTCAATTTCTCAGAATGAGTTTCTGAATCCATATTTCTGCTTTTCATTCTGGCCAGTTGGAGGAAACTGTTTGAGAATGTGGATGTGAAAGGGAAATGGATGAAAGTGAGTAAGTAGCTCATGATATTTAGGAAGAGAAGAACAGCAAGAAAACAAGCAGTTCAATTAAATAGCCTTCAGTAGATTTAGAAAAATGTTCTTATGCCAAGAGAGTACAAGTAGATTATGAGGTTTTTCAAAAAACTGGTGGTAAGCCCCACATGCTGAGAGAAGATAGGGGAGTGTGGCAACAGAGAAAATAATGAGCTCTTCAGCAACCTGAAAAGGGAAAGCACATATTGGAAATTTGACGTAATTACTAAAATTGACAGTAATAAGAACATACAATGATAAAGCTAAACAAGCTGAGGTGCTAAATAGGAACTGGCAAAAGATGTGAGGTAGGTATCACAAGAAACCATTGTAAACATACTCATTGTAAAAGGAAGAGTAAAGAAACAGTTGGTCCATGAGAGATGCTAAGTAGACGGAACTGTTCTGTGGGGTTTTTTTTTACTTCAGAAGAAATTACATCAAACCAGCTCAATTTTCTTTTGTGTCTGAATAACAAGTTCCGTGGAGAAATGGTAGCCGTCATTCAGACTTGCCTGAAGTTTTCTTACTTTCTCATGGGAAATTTCTCATTTCTCACCTTTAGACTGGTAGTGTGTATTGATGAGAATTTCACATAAATCCATCATGAATTTGTATTTTCATTGAAAAAGTAAATTTAAATTTGAAAATAGCACCGAGATGCAGAAGATTGTAAGCCCATTGAAGCCTAAATTAGAAATCAGAATGGTGGTAAAATACATATGAGAAATGACTGAGGAAAAAATTGGTAGTTAGGTAAGAACTAATGGACTGCTTGACACATTTGGGAAGACCAGTCAACACAGGAATACTGGACAGAAATTATCTGTTGTCTTAATATTTTTATTAAGGACTACAAGTCTAAAAGGCTGTTGTAGATCAGAAACTGAACATGTCATGAGTCAGTGGTGTCATTCTTTTAAAAATAATCATCATGCTAGATTGTGTAGCAGGAGGTGCTGAAACATGAAATATAACTCCTCTTAGTCCAGGTAAAGCTCTGTCAATAGTAGGATCATACCTGGAGATCTATTTTCGGTTGTGATTTTTTAAGTACCTTTTTTTTTTCCCCGGGATAACTTTAAAAACACTCTCATTTAAAATATATTTCAGTGAACAGATAAAAAAGTTAACAGAAGAGAAAAGGTTGAGTTCATTTTAGCAGAATCAAAAATTCAGAGCAACTCTGTGTTTTCACAGCTGTGTGTGTAAGGCTGAAACTGCTCCTTTCCATCTGCTGAAGGCTCAGTTTTCATTCTTTCACTTTTGCAACAAAATACAAACTTATGAGCATTCAGGACAAAATTTTTTTGCATTTATAGTGGAAAATGTTGGCCTGCCAGCTCTGTTACCACTGTCAAGCTGTAGCTGTCTAACCTGGGAGCCCAAATTTGGATCCTGTTAAGTCGCCAGGACCTCCTGAGAATGACTGAGAGTCCTGAAGTTCGAATCTTGTCTACTTCCTTCACTTTTTCATGAAACCTAGCCTCTCAAATTGGACAGCAGTAAAACCTGGAAATTTTAATTTCAAAGATATCCTTCATTGTAATACAAACTGAATTTCTGATTAAATAAAGCAAAACACAAGGGGAGGTTCTTCTGTATTCAGGAGTCTATTATTCAACTAAGCTGTACTGTGACAATTATGATGATGATTTATGAATAGGGAGCTTTGAAATCCCTTCCCTTTATTCTTTCTTCAGTTTAATCTGAAAAATTAGCACATAGATAAAACCTTTAAAGAAAAAACAACCCTTTTAACTTCCTGGTTTCTGGTCCTGTGTCCTTTCAATAACTTTACAATTGGTATGCTGCTGAAGTTATTGTTTTGCATTGATCTGCTCATCAGAGGAGCGCAGGTCACTCTGGCTGGATTGTGTATCACACAGCCCATCTCACACTTCCTGTTCTAATACCATGAACAAAGGATATTGGTAATAGGCTGCTTATTCTTGTGAAGAACAGAAAATTACTATTCTGTGAATAGCAAGATCTGATTTATCAGCTCCAATGGCACAGTAATGGCAGTGAGATCCATACTGTACACAGTCCCAATATCCCCGCATGGTCCGGTTGTGGAATGCCAATATTAATTGAAACTAGCCACAATTTTTTTTTTCTTCGTGCCAGAGGGAATACTCAATCCCAGGCTGCTAGGAGTGTATTTTTTTAGATCAATTAGCAGCTTTTCAGGTGCAAAGTTCAATCAGCTTCTTCTGCAGAGTGTAGTTGATAAGATAGCACTGACAGATAAAGTTAGGGCTCCTGGCTGGCAGCTCACACGGCGGTGACACGCGCCGGCAGTGACACCACTCACAGGAACCGGGGCTGGCATGCTGCATAACTCACCTGTCACACGCCGTGCTGCGAGGTGATGTGGCACCAGGCTGCAGACGGTGTTGGAGCACTGGAAGCGAGTTAAAATACCAGGCAGCTACACGATACGGCATTTACTGCCTGTCTGTTCCAACAGGAAAAGTGTCACTTCGTCCAACAACCAGGGCTTAATTTATAAAAACAAATTCAGTGGGAGGTAGGTGTGTAACGTGTGCGGTGTGCTGCTGGGTTTATTCTGCTTGGTGGGAACCAGAATTTAAAAGATAAAGTGCATTGACAGTATTTCAAAAGAGGCTGCAGAATTTTATTCAATGGATGCATCTTTCCTAAGTTTGCCCAAAATTCTCTTTTGCGGCTGCACAATTAAGAGATGCATGACTTATTTCATTTTTGAAATCCAAGTGTCACCATTTTAATGGCATACTATGTGCGCACAAGTTTTTAATTCACATCTCATATTTTCAGTATTTCTCATTTATATGACATAGAACGTTTATGTAAAATTTATTATCTACCAATGACAAATACGTAGCAGCAAGTTAGTACCAGTAGCTAGTTCAAAGCTGGTTTATAATTGTCTATACTAAGACACATTGAAGTGTGAAAAAATAATTTTCAAAGATATTGTGTCTTTTGTTAAATTTTTTTGCTTTTCAAATACAGTGCATTGTGTTATTACATGAAAACATTGCTCATTACTAATTACAAACATAGTTATTAGTGTCATGATTCTTTTTAAAATCCTACTTTTAATTTTTGCATATTTATAAAACCCCCTAAATTTAGTTGTTTTCAATAAGTGAGTGTTTTAAGATCAGTTAAAGCAACTGCAAACCAAATGGGCAGCTGGCTGACAAGGGCTTAACTTTCATTAGGCTGTAGCTGCAAGTCAGTTTTTGTTTTGGATCAAGCGAAGACATTTCAGTGCAATGTGTGTCCTTTTCTCACAAAAAAGATGTCAAGTCAAGGTTTTGTTGTGGCAGTGTTGGATTTTTAGAGAGGAGCGTGTTCAAGTTAGATACACGCTCCCAAGATTTAATCTTCCAAATTCTTACGGTATTGACTGTAATTGCAGGAAACGTGAAGAGGAAAGTAAGAGGAAAGAAGCCAAGCTGCAGAAAGGGATGCAGAACATGGACCAAAACAAATTTTGGGTGCAACAGAATCCTGCAAATCGGGAGAAGGCCACCAGTACCCCACAGCTGCCTAACAAAGCAGCTGAGACGCAGAGCAAGAGGCTTCTGTCCCTCAATGCTTCACCGATCCAACCAGGGAGAAACAGCAGAGGTTCACCTAAAGCTGGTCACGACAAAGGGACCCCAAAGGAGAGCTGCCTGTCAGCAGAGCCTCAGAGCGAAGGTCATAAGATCAGGCAAGGTTTGTAATCTTTTCTAATTGCGCTGTTTACCTGCTTTGTCCACTTCTTAGGGGTATTTTATATATCGGACCCATTTTGTCTTTCTGTCCTTTCATTTTCTTTCATCACTAGAGCAATTTGTGCAGCAGGGTAGGGTTAGATACAGATTCTTTTGCTCTGTGTGAAGTAGTGAAAAACACCAGAATAGTGTCTTATGGTGTCTATAAAAATACGTAGATTATGTGAAAACAGGCAGTGGGCAAGTGTTCTATTGGTTGCACTCTTTGGAGAAAATAAGATTAAAGATATTTGACATATCTGTGGTGCACATGAAGAATGTTAATGGAGAAATGGTAACTGTCATTTTTAAATGAGATTTATCCTCTAGCTCAATCCAAACGGTCAGTGTTTGAAAGAATGCTGTGCCTTTTTTAGGTATGTGTTCTCTTTTTGTTATTGAAGTGATGCCAGGAAAGTTGATGCAACAAGGATCAAACCATGAAGTTGTATAGTCAGTTCTCATTAGGTGTTTTAATCAATCCTCTTGTCATCAAAACATAATGGACTTCATTGGTTGTTTTATTGGAGTTAAATATAAATTTAGACCCTTTGGGCTGTGAAAACTGTGATTCAGTTGTTGGGTGTTTTCTGATCTAGTTATCCAGTCAAAAGAGTATCCTGTAAAGGCATTACAAATACAGCATGGTTACACCAGGTTTTGCATGATCCATATGATTTTCTGGAATGCCAGTATATCAAAGATCTCTTTCTTTTCTTTTTGCCCTCCTACCTACCCTGTAACATCCTGTCTGTTACAGTTTATCCTGTCTGGTCTATTTTCTTATTCTCCTGTTAATTTCCAAGGAGAATGGAAGGTGGATGGAAGACGGGGGATTTTCAGTTTTGCTTCTGAGTCACGCTCACCAGGGTGTTCAGAAGCAGTGATCCCATAGCAGCAAGGGAGAGAAATAGGAAGGACTTCATAGTTTCATTCAGGATGTCAAGGGAAGTACGGAGAAGCCAAGTGCTTTTCCTGGGTCAGTGGGTTATCCTGTGCCAGGATACAGGATGGATAGAGCAGGAGCTTGTCAGGCAGCTATCCCAAATGTAATGTTAGGAAGAAAAGCATTTGTAAAACATTAAATGAAGATGTTTGGGACTCTGCTGTGACAGGCAATCATCTGATTCTTCCTGCTTGCATTTTTTTGTTCATTTAAGAGACTCCTAATGTGCCTCAAAGGTAATTGAGCAAAAAAATCAGAGACATAAACTATGCTTTCCTGGATCAGAGACTGAATGTTGTTTTCCATTTCTCTGTCTAAAGATTCATTGAGGAAATACATCAAAAGCAAGTCAAGCTGTGTCCATTTCCATTGTGGCAAAGCCAACGAGGGAACAAAAGCTGAAGGGAAACATCAGGTTGCAGCTGCAGCAGAACTGGACGGAGAAAAGCACAAGGAACACGCTGTGGACACAACGGGTGCCTGGACTTGGAGGAGCAAGAGGCTTTCTGCTTCTGCCTGCAGGACTGCCAGTGCTGGGGAAAAGCTAAGGGATCCAAGCCAGCCTCCCTCCGGCAAGAGGGACCATGGTGAAGGAAGGGCTGTGTTCTGCGACGTCGGTTGTGCTGGTGGAACGGCGCGAAACTCAAAGCTGGGGGAAGCTTCTTCCAAAGGCAAAAGGCACCAGCAGAAACCCAGAAATAAAGAGGTAAATGATAAGAGATGTTCGCCAGCTGGTTCTAGTAGGCCAGGAAGTGCCAAAACAGTATTTGTGAGCACCAGAAATGACAGCCTGCATGCTGTAGAACAAACTGTCAAAGTGGGAAACAATGAAATAGCAAAAAAGGCCTCCTTATTATTGTCTGCTGAGGCAGAACCTACCACGACTGTACCAAGAAACCCAGTAGCGTGTTCTGCTTCTGATGACAGTTTGAACTTGGAAAAAACAGGCATAATTGGGTCCAGGAATGCAGATGATCAATTATGTTCTGTTCCATGGCAAAGTACAAATTTTGAACTAATCCCTTTAGAGATTCGAATGCAGATCATAGAAAAAGAAAGAAAAAGAAAAGAGCTGTTTCGGAAGAAGAATTATGCTGCCACAGTCATACAGAGAACGTGGAGAAGGTAAGATTGCTGTTTCAGTCGCTAGAGAAGAGGGAGCTACAAGTAGATGTAAATGAAACTAGGCTTGTTGGCAATGTCCTTTATTTGATCCTTTTGCTTACAATGTTGCCAGTGCTAAAGAGGGAAGTTAATAATCTTTCACCACACAAGGGGAAGCGGGTTCCAGTCGCTAGAATTACATTAGGAAGTTCATAAATAGTGCAAGGTAAATGCTGACTCCCAATAATCAGAGATATTGTTAAAATTCTATTTCAAGCACTGATATTTCTTTAGAGTGTGAATCAGGATTTGCCTAAGCTTGGAGTTCAGTGACATGCTTGAAATTGTGCTCTGACCTGACTTTTAACCAGATGACCAAACCACGGGATATTTGGAAGCTTTGAGTGTTCATTGCCAAAACTTGAAGCTAGCTTGAATACCTTGATTAATCAGGAACAACTGCTGTACAGAAGAAGTGAACAAACAGGACAGAGAGATGTGTCCCAGTGTTTGCTTTCCACAGCATTATCCTGCTGTCATGATTGTGTGTGTTTCAATGCAGTCATTCTAAAATGCATTCTCAGAAATGCAGTCATTCTAAAAGTACATGCTGCTTAATATTTAATTTCTTACCAAAATGGGCAGGAAGAGTATGGCAGCTGTAAAGGAAGCATATAATATGCACATTATTCTTATTTGTTGTTTTTATTTAAACTTTCTTTGATTTTATTGGATGCAGAAAACTATAAATTGCTGATGTTTACTAACATTCTTTCCAGGTCTCTCACTAGTTTGCCATTTTCTCTGGGGGACTCTGAGTTGAAGATGTCCCTGGTCATGGCAGGGAGGGTGGACAAGATGGTCTTTAAAAATCCCTTCCAACCCAAACCACTCTGTGGTTCTGTGATTTCTTGCCAGATTCCTCATACTCACTCTGAACTGCGAAGCAAAGCAGCTGCTTTTCCCCCCAGGGTTCCACCACTTCTGCTCTCCGCTGCTTCCGCTCACTGTGTCAGCAGACGTGTGCTCCTTGGCCTTCTTTTCTGGATCCCAAGTTCTTGTCTTACGTGTTCAAATCCCTTAGATACCAAAAGCTTGAGGAAGTCAGGAGTAGGTCAGGAGAGTGTGTCTGCAAGTGATGCTACTGCTGCTGATGGCTCTGCTGCTTTCTCTCAACACCAGTTTAAAATCCTTACAGAGGGCCAGGCACGTGCCGTGGCTTTACGTCGAAGCAGAATGATGGGTAGTGAGTGCTTGTGCAAACTTCCCCACAAAAACTGGGAGCCAAAACTTTGCATTAAGCTGACTTACCTGCATGGAAATCTGCATTCCATTTACAATTCTGACTATCTGAAGATTCTGATAGGCCTTTCTATACTGCTGAAACGGGGATGGTGTGTGCTCTCTCCAAGAAGGGCGGGCGCTTACTAACACTGCATTTTGGAAATTGTGGGAACTGAAGATTGTTTAAATTACATTTATTATTTCAACACTTAATAGTGGAAAACAAACATATTTGTTCTGTTTGCAAGAACTCATAGAACACTAACAAAGATCATAACTTCTGCAAGACTGCAGGAGAGATCAGTTTGGCAGTTCTTCCACAGTCCTGTGTTTGCTTTCGGTCCAGACTTGCACTGTTAAATAGCATGTACTTGTAGACCGCAACAAAATTATATACTGTTAATTCTGTATAATCCTACATTAGAAACATGTAGAAATACATGCTTTAGTTCTGAAATTTCTCTAAATTAGAACTAAATGCATTTGTCTCACTCTGCAAATTTTATAATCCTGATTTACTTATTGAAGGCAAACACAACACCACAGTGTTGTTCTACTTAAGTGTATCAAACTTGCCGTTCCCAAGAGAACATTTCAATTCCCAAATCCGCAAACTTTATAAATGTACTCCTCAAAAGTGTATTCTGAGGTGTGTGGCTTATCCTGCTCGTTGAGGCTTACAGATTCTGTGTCTGTGTTCTCTCATGGGGGGCACCAGGGCCTGTACCACGCTCCAGGGCCCACACGGAGTCCACAGAAGCTGGAATAAGTTGGCTGCCGCCACTGTTATTCTCCCACTGGAATCGAGCTGTATTTTTTTTTAAATATATGGTTGCTGTGTGCATACTTTAGCCAGCAGTAGTTTTTAAGATTAGAGCTTCTGTAACAATGAGTGAGAATAGCACTTTTCAGCTTTGTCGTTCTGCACGTGGATATTCCACTTTTCTTTTAGGTGCAGTAGTTTTGTTGACTAAGCATCAGGTATTTTAAGGCACCATGTCAGGTTCGTATTGTATCAGACCTCGTCCATTCTCCTTTTTTCTCACTGTGATGTGTTACGAGAGAGTTGAATTAAAACAACGTGTACGTGCTCTGCAGATAACTGCCTACGTCTTCTCAGTGTCAGAACCCCAAAGTTGTTTCCTTGTTGCTAAAAACTACCAGAAGTTCTCGACAAACACGAAATCACAGCTGGGTGCAAAGGTGGAGTGACTGTGAATGGGTCATTTCATGTATCAGCAAAGGCATCTGGCAGTTATTACTGAATTCCAAGAGAGCAGCTTAGTAATCTTTTCTGCTCCAGTATAAAACAGTTCCCCAATTGTTTTTTGTACAGTTAAGTATTCACTTAACCCATCCTTAGCTCATGTTATGTTAGCAAGTCACTGTAAATGTGCTCCCTCTTCACTTTCTTTTTTTTCTCTCTTACCCCGTTGAAAAGTTAAAAGTGACATGTTATTTAAGAAAACTGGATCATTTTTTTCCTCTGTCTCTCAATAATACTCCTGTTCTGAATTCATACCGTGCTTTGCAACTTGCAGGCCCCAGCTGCCTGCATTTGTTTTGTACTTTAATGAGCTGCGTAACAGTATATGCCTGAATTCTGAAGCTTCACTAAATTAAGATTAAATACATTTGTCTCACCTAGCAAATTTCACAGAGGTAATTTACTAAGCTTATTGGAAGTTTAAAATTATTTGGGCTGTAACTGAGCATATCATCCCCCTTTGGCATTTTATTGTGCTTTTATGTACTCATTTTTTGTATACGGCTGCTGCTTTGTTTGAATTATATAGTTCACTGGCTTAGAACATATATTTAAACAATTTGTATCTGGCTTGTCGTCTTTTGTTTTAATTTAGAACCTGTTGCAGAGGGAGCAACAGAAAAAATCACCTCTTTCTCTTTCCTTCCTCCTTCGCTTTACTGGGGCATCCAGCAGAAGCCTTTTTGAATGCCAGAGGGGATGATGATCAATGTGTCTTGACCTGTTACCAAACACTTATAATTAATATTTTACAAGTGTTACTCAATGCTCATTTGTGACAGGTTTGTACAGGGAGGATTCAGAGTTAATTGCTAAGCCAGTTAATTGACTTGTGAGTGTGAAACGCCAATATCCGATTCAACACTCACCTCCGATTCAAGCGGAAAAAAACCGCCCCAAACAACTCCTTGGTGCCATTTGCCACCGGAGTGTGAGGGACAGATAATCTGCTGCTGCCGCTCGCAGAGGGCTGGGACTGGGTGTAAGATCAAAGCAGCTGGGGCAAGGTTGGGTCAGAAGACACGGAGCCTTTGAAGGGACGGGAAAAAGCACAGAATGCCGAAAACAAGCTGAGGGGAGCGTCTTCAGAGGAGGGGTGGAGAGCAGCTCAGCTTTCTGCAGAGGAAATATGCAGCTGAACCCACAGGAGGTGGATTTGGTTTGTCTCTTGCGCTGACTGACTGAGGACACGCAGTGCTAAGGCACACAAGCTGTTACTCAGCTGTGAATATAGTGAAAATGAGGAAGCAGTATTGATTATGCTGTTACCATAAATATTTATAGTTTCGTCTTCTGATGGTTTTCTCTTTATAAAGCGGCTGATAAGCTGATGTTTAAGCACTGTAACTTCTGACACCTGCAATGCCAGATCTTTACGAACTGTGTGAAATAATGGATGCATCCAAAAATTGAACCCAACTCCTGCTTTTTCTTCTGAACAAGCATTTCTCATCCAAGTGACTTAGCACATCAGTGGGAGTTCTGTTTTCCCAGTTACTCATGTAATCCACCATGTGAACTGATGCGTGGAAAGCACGGGAGTTAAAACAGGTCACCTAAAACAAGTGCTCTTCTCTTTTCTGCTCTCTAGTTACCAGCTCAGACAGGAGTTGTTTCAGCTCCTTAGTGCTAAGCGGCAGTGCAAGGAAGATGAAGACAAATGGAGACAAGAGACAGCTGCCTTCTTCATTCAGGTTGCTTGGAAGAAACAGCTGAACCATAGCCCTCTGAAATCAGTTCCTTCATGTAAAAATCTGAAATCCGTAAACAAAGCCAGCTCAGCCATAAAAACCAGCAAGCAGTCCATCCTAAAGCAGATATATGGTAATTTTCTTTTCACTATAATTTATTTTAAATAACTGTGCTTTTATTTTTATAACAGAGCGTTATATGCACTTCTTACCTAATTGTTACCAATTTCAACTATTTATAAAAATTAGTCTGAATCTCAGGAGTTCTGGACAGTTGTGTATCTGTTTCAGCTTAAAAAAACCAAACATCAGCTCTGTGATTTAAAATGGCTGCTGCTAAGGCTGTTTGAATCCCCACACGGCATTGTTTCAGTACAGGTGTTGAGCAATCAAATAATTCCGTTGCCAGAGCTGCTCACACATATCAATGTAGAAAGAGAACAGAGCAGTTAGGCTGAGGATAGCTGGCTGTATCAATGCAGAGTGGCCATCTGGGTCATGGTTTGCTTTTTTAAAGCATTGTTTTAAACTTTTTGTTTGTTTGTTTTGTCCTGTGTTAAAAATATTTTCATTTGAAGAATATGTTCCATGTTGATAACTTTCCTGAATGAAGATAAGTGGTCTTTATGGAAAGAGCAAGATTGTCTTTTATAACTCTGCACTGCTTTGCACTGTGCCTGAATGTGCACATGCAAAGAAATGCATCCCCAGGAAGAGGCAAAGTCTTGCTTCTAGACCCTGAGTTCCTGTACAGGGTGGTTCACTGATGGGGTAAGGATGTGCTAACTGTATGTACTTTATCAGGCGGTAAGTCGCTTCTGTCATGGCTCTGTAGCTTAGAGAGCCAAAAAGGATAAAATAAATAAAGCCAATAGATGTATTTTCCTTCTTTTTTTTTTTTTTTTTTTTAATAGCAACTTGCAAAATATATTTATGTATTTTAACTTTAGTTAAATTTCAGCTGTGGTTGTCACGATTTTCTGTCATAAAGAATGTCTCACAAGTTTCCCCATAATAAATGAGGGTAGGATTAGGATAAAATAATGCTGTAGGTTACTGAAACAGTTTGTAGCTACAAAAGACCATATGTTTATGTGATAAACACAGAGCTGTTCACATTGTTTGTTAAAGGGCGTTCTCAGGAAGGCAAAGCGTGCCAGTCAACAAGACCTCCTTCTAAGCTGAAACTTTCTGATGTGCAGCTGGTCTCAGGTAGGACACATCATTTTAAGAATCCTTTGATGTTTATATACATGAGATTGGAAACCAATCTTTCTTAGGTAAGAAAACAATCTGCTCAAGGACTGGGCTCTCTTATCAAAATACGTAACTACTGCCAAGCTGTTGTGATTGCACACTCCTCCTTTCACTGCTTTTGGGCTTAACTGAGCTCTGCACCTCTGTCCTTATGCTGAGTCATGCAGATGAAAAATTTCTTTACTAAATGCCATTTTTCAGACTTTTTAAAGTGTATTATACACTTACTTGGGGATGGGAGCTGTGGTAATGTTGGTGCTTCACCACGTGAAGATTTAGTGCCCTGCTGGGCATTTGGTGTTCCTGGCTGTGCTACACCTCAGTCAGACAGGCTGTGGCTGGATGGAAGCACAGCACCTGCTTCAAGGAGTCAGGAGTTCAGATAATTTGCAAAGGGAAGTAAAATACATTTTCCAAGTAGTTTAACACAACTCCAAAGTTAATCCAACAGCGGACCTATCCTTGAGTTTGTTAGAACTGTAGGCGAGTTTCTGCCTCACGAAGAGGCAGAGGCCTTTTTCTTTCACTGTCTGAGAACTGTTTTAATTAAGAGGCATGACCAGACAGGTGTTTGATTGCCACTTCTTCATGCAGATACGAATCTAAATTTTAAAAGAGCTTTTAGCTCTTTTCGTTTAACTTTTCAGGACAACAGATCTCCCTGTCTGCTGAAATAAAAAGGCTTTCTCTTGAGGCTGGAGTGGCCTTTGCTTTCATAACTTGGTGACGAATAGGTTAGTGATAGGAACTCTGCCCAGTTCCTTTAGAACACTACCTACTTTTATTCATCTAATAGGAGCTCAGGGAACTTTAGCCCTTACTTAAAAGACAATAACATGTTTTTCATCTGCCTGCCTTTGTGCATGACAACATTACGTTTGTTGGAAAAGTTCAGAGCTGTCAGTGGCTAATGCCAGATACTCCATTTCTGACGTAGGTGCTGGAGTAGGTCAGAATGGACTGTTCAGTTTGATTCCTCCCTTGCAGAAGGTACATTTGGGAAGGTGAAGGCTGACTGTCAGCCCGAGTTTTAATGTTCATAGAGCTTGTGGAAGATGCGTGCAGTGACAAATCCGTAATGGGGACTGGCACCCAACTGAGTCAAGCACTTGGGGAGGGGGGATGTGCAGAAGGTGTTCCAAGGAAATGCTCTGTAACGCAGGCAGCGAGTGACAGGTAGGTAAGGGATGGGATATACAGACATGGGGTGGCTGCTTTGGAATATTCTGGCAAATAGGGCCTTTAAAATTGTTACCATTAAAACATTTCAGAACCTGAAATTTGTTTCTTTTCTAGTTTGGTTTTTTTTTTTTTTAATTAAATAGATTCCTTTTGTCAATTCAGCAAGTGGCACTTAAAGAGGTGCTCTGCAGCAGAACCAGCCAGCCTGGTTCTTTGTTTCACTGTGGACATTAAAGTGTGTTCAGAGTTGCAAAGGAGCAGGTTTTGCAACTCTTGGCATTAGAAAGATGTCCTTAAGATGCGCTGAGTTCACACCCTCAGTGAAACATTTGGATTTGCACTTGGGAGTACCCTGGCTAGAATGGGATAACACACTGAAATGTTTGCAGCTAATCTTTGCAAAACTGAGAAAGGAAAACACAAATATTATTTGTAGCACATTACAGGAAATAAAAAAACCATTGCATGAGCCCAGACATTGAGCCAGACTCTAAACTGAGGAGAGGGGTCAGCTGACATTAACTTTTGCTTTCTAACAATTTGGAGCACTGGCTTGAGCCCTGGGCTAGTTTCCCTGACTTTCTAGAAAGGGCCCAATGCCTACCTGATGCTGCTAAACATTGCTCAACACAATCTTTCTGCTTTTCAGCAAATTCATCGAGGAGTGTTGTGTTAGTCTGGAGCCCCACATTCATTTTTGGGGGTAAACCTCAAGTTAAGTTGCACCACGAGAGGCTGCTGCAGTCCCACACCCGCAGCAGCAGCATTGATGTTCCACACGCGCTGTACCCAGTGCGGCAGAAACCAAACTCTGTTTAGAGACAATCAGCAGTGAGAAGCCAGGAAGAAGGCACATTCTGCTCCCAGCAGATTCGCTGCTTACGAAATCTAGAACAGAGTGTAGATGAAGCTTCTTTTCACCCACTGGAGTTACTCATCAAAACTATTTTGTTCTTTTGCAGTAAGCAACCTACAGTGTGTTAGTTTGCTGGAGAACATGGGAAAATCACGGCAATTCTCGTACAACATGAGACCAACCACTGCGGCAAAACCAAAAAATACAAGACTCAAACATTAAGCAAAACAATGTTTGGAATTTAAAATCCATTCCAGTGCAACTATAATCTTTCATAATGTATAAGCCATCGATGATGCATTAAACTTGAACATTTTCAGTTTTGTATTATCACAGCATTACATGCCAATAGACTTCTAAGGAGCTGGACTCATTTTGTGTACAAGCTGTTAATTAAACTGTTTAAATGCAACTGTTAATTTCTTTACCAACACAGGATGAAATCTGAATTGCATTTGAAGACAGAAAATGAAGCACCAAGCCCAGTGTTGCAGTAATGTTGTAGGCGCTATCAACGCTTCCCATTGTAAAAAAGTAGAAATTTTGAATGTGATTATCAAACACAGTTTCAAAGAAGAGGGAAACTGTACTAAAGATGTTACAGTTCTGAGAGACCAATGTTCAATTTTACCTCAAATTCATTAATTTTGAAAACCAAGCAGGAATGGAAGAAAAGCCTTCATGCTCCACTTCTCTACTGAAGAAACAATTGTTCCTTAGCTAACTATGGATTTGGAAGGAAATGTAGACATGTTGACAAAAAGCACTCACTAAAGAAATTGCTTTCACAACCTATGGGAAACTCTGTGTTTTCCACCCTTTGAAATTATCACCAATTTTTTTAATAACTATTTTTCTATGTGCATGAAATAAAGAAGCAAGAAAAGATGGGCCCTATTACAAAAAAAATAGTTCTTTTAACAGCTTTGGAGCTGCCACAGTGTACAGTATTTACCTTGCACAGAGTATTTAAAAACATGAACTCAGCAAAAATAAAAAACCCTGGTACTCTAAAGTATATTGTTTTCTATTTTTTTTCCCCTACTTGGTACTACACAATTCTATTTCTTTAAATAATGTGATGCTTCAAAATAATAGATGAGCAGAGTCAATTTAAGTCTGTTTCTCCACAAGCTCTTCAACATCAAGGATGGGATTTTCTTTAACACCCCTCACTGTGGTCACCACATTTTACTAAAACACCTTCCAGTAACATATACTTGCTTGAAAAAAAGGCAATAGAGGTATTGCAGTTCTCTGTAAAATTTTTATTGTTTCACTTACAAAAAAATTGACAAGCTTTGTTCCAACATCTTCCATTCAAAACTAAATAGAAGTAAATGCTTTACAATAAATGGAGTTCGACCTCTTCAATATACTGTGTTTATAGGGCCAGGTGTCTGGGGATGAGAGGCAAGATAGATGTTGAAACAGTAATGGAGGTCTGTGAGCCACTGCTCCTGAACTTCACCGCTCTTCAGTGTCTACAAGGAAGGAGAAAAAAAAGTAAAACTCAATTTCCCCAACAGCACTTGCAGAACTTGGCTCTGTTTTTACAGGTAATCAGGTGCACTGTTAAAGGTACAAGCCCTGTTCCCCTGCACACAGTGATGTTGTTCCTCTCCTTTATAAATTTCACCAGTGTGCCTGTTAAAGCCCAAATAAAAAGTGTCACAGCTGGGTACATGAAGTCATTACATTACCAAGTGTGTGAGTTACACCAGATGTGCTTTCTTTACTCTTAATTAGAGTGGCTCACTTACTTTCCAATTCTGCAATTTACAGGCAATTAAAATGCAAATGAGGGTGGTTCTACCAGGGCAGGAGAGCTCCCTAACCCAGTCTAAGGAGAACTCCTACCAACAGAGCAGTCCAGCCCACGGCCCAGGGATTCCCTCTTCTCAGGATTTAAATGGCTTAAAAAACCCAACAACAATAAACCCAACCCACCCAAGGCAGAACACCACAGGAATTGGTTGTGGCATTTCAAGACTAAAGGGAAACAACCCTGTTGTGGTTTTGGTAGAGGGGAGGGGGCCATAAAGATGGCTCCTGTGAGAAGCTTCTGGAGTTCTTCACCATTTCCAGCAGAGCCAATCTCTGATGGCTCTGAAGATGATGGACATGCCACTGGCCATGTCTGGGCCAATTAGAAAGGTTGGTTATGCCTCTGTGATGACATATTTAAGGAAAAATCAAAACAAAATGTGCACGCAGCTGCTTTTAGTTGGAGAAGGAGGAGGATGTGAGAACATGTGAGGGAAAACAACATGGAGACACCAAGGTCAGTGGAGAAGGAGGGGGAGGAGGTGCCCCAGGCTCTGGAGCTGAGATTCCTCTGCAGGCTGTGGTGAGCCCATGGTGAGGCGGGGTGTCCCCCCTGCAGCCCATGGGGTCCGTGAGGGATGCAGAGCCACCCGCAGTCCGTGGGTGAGGTGCCAGCATTGGAGTGGGGAGATGTCAGAAACCACAACAGCCATAGGTACCAGAAGAAGCCGCAGTAGCCATAAAAGCCAAAAAAACCACAAACCACCATAGCAGGTGCAGCCCAGTGAGAGACAGAGACTGAGATAAAAGTCCCGCAGTTTGTGAAGGAGGTGA